>JASDQU010501361.1:92263-106624 GCA_032191745.1 Picea mariana | reverse complement strand
TAGTCCCCCATTCTTGGATGTTTTGGGGCACTTAATATATCATTTGATTTATTGCAATGTCTAGAACAACATACCATTGTAATTGTGTTTTGTTGTCTCCAAAATTACTCTGTATTTTTCATCTAGGGAATTAACTGACTAAAGCCAATAACTTGGATCATGTTCCTTCTAACTAGATTTAGATACTAAGTTCCATATAAGTATACCTTGCAATTGTTGTTGTCACCATGCTTGTGTGGGTTTGTTCTTTTGGTCACTTGTTTATTAAATATTTCCTTGAGCTAATGATATAGTTGAACCCGTGACAAGCACAAAATTGTAATTATGTTCCTTATAGTTAAGTGCAACTTATAATCATTTATAATTAATAAGGAAATGATATTTTTATTAAATTTGGATTTGTGTCCTAGTTGATGCCATAATTTAGATTTATGTGTTGTGTGGTGATTAATTCTAGAAATCGAAAGAACTTCTTACCATTCAATTGAGTTCAGTAATGAGGTGTGTATTGGGAAGAACTTCCTTAGGACTATCTACCATTTGACTGTCCTAAGCTATTTTTACAGCCCCAACCTACCCAAAGTTGACCTATTTTCATACTAACTCACCCTAGGATATCTCCCCTTTCATGATCTAGCAAATCTAGGTATTCATTGAATTGTTGAGGCCATTTACTTGACAATGGATTCATTCACTGGTGTTAATACACTCACTCACTTAAAATATTATATGGATGCACTTTAGTCAAACTTCTAAATCCCTTCATTGGTGTAAATCCTTTGATTGGTGTTATGGTAGCACCCAACGACCTTCATATACATTTGTTAGGTGGACACCATTGGCACAGTGTTGATCAAAATACCCAACAATACAGAGCTGTAAAATATGTAGGAAATGGCCATATCTACGATTACAACTTGTCAAATTTTCTAGATTCCTTCTGTGCAATGATAGCCTACCTAGGAGTAGCAACAATACCCCAAAGCACCCTTCAGTTAACATGAAAATTTTGGCAATGACTTGTGAATAAAGTTTAGTTAATTAGTAGATGCTTGTCTATGAGTTGCAATGGATTCTCATGGACGCATTGTATTACATGTTGCTGGTGTGGTATGTTTTCATATTCACCCTGATATAATTTAAAAAAATTACAAGTATGCTTACTAAATTCTACTCTTATTATCTTGAAAGAAAAGCTTCAATAAACCAACATTTTATTCATGCTTTTGGTGCTTAGAAATATTTTTAAATTACTTTCAAACTCAAATCCTTGTTTGTGAGGACTTAAATCAAATATCATTAAAATGTACTATATCTTAACTAATGTTGGAAGTTGGGCAGTCCAAAGAGTTAGAAATTTTGCACCTTATTCATGTTTTTGGTGCTTAGAAATATTTTAAAATTTCAGATCAGTTTTAATCAAGGGGAAGAAACAAATAGCATTAATATGTAAGTTTTGTGCTCCATGACGGATCCAATATTGTTATGGGCGTTGTTCACAACTACATTTTTTCTTCTTTTTGTTATTTAAAGTATTTGTGAGTTTCTATTTGAATCGGTTGCAATTTTTTTATATGTTTACCTTTCAGAATGTCCAAGGGTGCTTATCTCTTCTTCTTTTGGCAAGACCCATGCTCAAAACACTAGAATTTGTCTAAAACCTTAGGCCTCAAAACCCTAGAATTTGTCTAAAACCTTAGGCCTCAATTGCAGATAGATGAATTGTTTTTGGCAAAAGCTAAGAAAAATTCATGTATTCAGAAGTGGAGGGGAGTATCAAGAATCTCTAGATCGAGTGAGTGAAGGAGTATAATATTGGGGTTGTTTTGGGACCATTAGGACCTTTGTAGATGGATCCATGGTGGAAATTCCTAATGCATATGCACTATGTGATAACTCTCACTAATACATGCATGATGGAAAATATTAGTTGTGTGAGTTGTACTAGGATTTTTTTTTTTGTGTATGTGCATTATTGTGTGAAAAGAGAAGGATTAGGGTGCTCATCGTTAAGATATGATAGCAAATCTATATATTTTCTATGTATATGTCATTTATAAAGGGAAAAAATCTATGCAAACAAATATTTCGAGATCATGGAGGAGTTGTTGGATGTATTGGTGTGCACAAAAACAAGAGTGGTAATTCTATATTAGATCCATTGTGTTGACTATTCTAAATTTTCTTGCAAGGAGTGTAAATTTGCTAGGATTGACCATGATCTATTTCTCAATAAGTTGTAGATCAATTGTAGAACGATGGAACCTATAAATGGTATTACTTTGCAAGAATAAGATTTAGATTCTACTCATGCCTTGGTATACTCTATAGGACTTGATCAAATTTAGTTCCATTCCAATGGCTCTACAATAAAGATTAAAAAATTTCTTCAAAGATTTTGCCTCCCTAAGTGAACCAACACTAAAAGAGGTGGATATTGTCGACATAAAGGATATGGATTAAGGACAAGCAATCTATTAATTAAAACAACAAAGGATGAGAAGGGTAGGCACCCTTCAATCTAGTTCTTGAATGGATAGTTAAAGCCTGTGTAATTCAATATAAGCCTTAAATACAACCAGCTTACTCTGCCATAAGAATTTTGGCTGACCAATCATAATTACAATTGTATTTTTTATGTCAATACAATACATGAATTCTTTTGCTACCCCAACAGAACTACTCTCATATTTGCAAGTTCTTTTTTTTGAGGGTGTAGTTATTTGTGTTAATTTTTCTCATTTAAAATAACAAAAATTTTAAAAGATTTTTTTTTTTTAAGACAATGAAACTAGCTTATTTTTAATTTATTGTTCACGTTTTACGATAATCAACTATCATCTCCATTTCCAAATCTATTTGGCATGAACTAAGTTGTCATACAACCCTTGTTTTAATATAAATATACAATAATTTTCGTTAAAAATAATTCCATTTCTGATTATCACCTCAAGAAACATCAAATGTATACCAACTCAACTATCAAATGGATAACCACTAAAAATCTCAATCTAAGAGTAGAAAGTTACAACTATTACATAGTCATGCAAGGACATTCATTAATTATAATATATAATATTATTGTAGACATTTCTTTACTTATATATATATATATATATATTTCATTTTTCAATAGGGAGTCATGAACTTTAACTCTAGATAAATCTATATAAATATCCATTTTAACATGAGGAGAAATTTAAACCTTGAATATTTTCCATTCAAGAATAAATATAAAATATCTACTTTTCAATATGTTTTTTTTAATAGACCTCGGATTGAGTGTCATGTGAAGCAAAGAGGGCCTCTCCCACGTAGCCGAGAGAGGCCATGAGGAATGTCCCCCCTACTCCTTTCAACTCTGTGCAGATGGTACTGTGAGGGTACACGAGTTTTATGGTTGGAATGGTGAGTCTGGTTGGTGGTTATGTGAATGATGAGGGCAAAGTAATGGCTTGAAAGGTAGATTTAAATTCAATTTGTGTAGGCAGAGGCAACTTTGGCATCCCTTGGTTGGTAATTTTCTTCATGTTTTAGTAGCCTATATTTCATTTTGGTTGTTCTTTGTTAAGGATCCAAGAAATGGATTGGTGAAGTTGTTAAGTTATTCGGGTGGTTTCTAGAAGGAATTTTCCATGGCCTCTATATCCTAAACCCTATTTCTTTTGTGTGTATTCTTGAAGCCCTATTCTCAAATTAGGCTTGACTCTGGGCATTGGTACTACCCTATCCCTTAGCAATTTTCATTAGCTCTATCTCAATCGGGGGTGTGCTCTATTTGGGGATGTCACCTTCTCCTCCTCATCGTTTTGGACAAGGTTGACTTGGAAAAGGTTTCGTGAGGTTTTCTAAGGCGAGAGGAGTCACCATTTCCTTGCCCTATAAACCTAGTCTCTATTTGGTTTGGGACTCCACTCCATTGTTGGCTCGTTCCTGTCTCAGGTCCTCGCTCTGGTTTTCACTCTATTTATTGTGAGGATGGTGATCCTTCATTTTATTTCTTTTAAGACATTCTTTGGTCCTTTTATGTTTGCAAGTATGAATCCTATTAGCTAGACTGTTGGGCTTGTTTATAGCATAAGGGGTACTTGTAGAAGTACTCCTTTGGATTCTAAGCCCTCCCCTCCTCTCAAAACACCCAAGCACTTGACTAGGGCATAATTGGACACAATGAGGGCCACCTCATACTTCCAACTTAGGGTCTTTGAGGACATCAAAAGGGAAATTGATGACATGGAGAAGATAGTCAAGTGGTAGAGACAACTGTTGAAAAAAGAACAATTGGAGGTAGATTTCAGAGAATGGATTCCTAATTTTGGATATTATCGCACAAGAGACACTAAAATTTTCAAATTAACAAAACTATATTGGATGAACAAATCATTTATTGCACAAGTGGTTGAAGAGAAGGACACCCAAGAATAAGCCATAATGGACACACAACATATCATGGACCAGAAATTTGATGCTCTTTACAAGGAGGTATTCATAATTGAAATTTATGTTAACACTCTTGTAGACCTTCAAGGCACTCCCAAGGAAAAGAAAGACCTCTCCCCAACTTATTAGGGCACTCCCTCCAACCTTATCCTAGTGGATGAGGAGCCAATAGAGAAAAACAAGAAGGGAGGCTTCTTGAAGCAGGAAGATGGGCCCTCATCATAAGTTCTTTTGTTTATCTTAGTTTCTACAAAGGGGAAACATCAAATACCCTCTCTATCATTGTTATTATGCTTGCTTTTTAGTTTATAGTAGGATAAAAAGATAGTTATCTTAGTTTACAATTAATATCAGAAACAATATAGTTTTTCGTATAACTGGAACAATGATATTTTGTCACTCTTACGCACCTAGTTTCCCAAGTGACGTTGGGGAATTTTCCGTTCACGCTTGCGCGTAATTCATCCTTCTTAACATAGGGGAGTTTATACCCAGGGTTCGTCAAGATTTTTCCAACAAAATCCCCAAAGGACCGACATATCAGTCCTCATCCAAGGTCGAGGAAGGTCTCACCCGAGATGGAGAGGGGATCATAGAGACCATAAGGTCTTGTAATAAGGATGAAGGTTTAAACATACGAAACATCACTGCAATTGACATCCTTGCAACTCATGTTTGATAACTATTAGGACTAAGAATTAAAACGATACACACACATATTCAAATCATTCATAACATACACAGATTAGATAAAAAATGCCATATCTTTATTACTCGAAGCATTCCATCACATCAGAGAGATACAATGCGTTGAACAACTACCAAGGACAACCATGGAAATTCATATCATTACTATATAAAACAGTGGAAATACAACATAATGCGACTTGCCTTAGGACTCAGACATATCAAAGACACATGAATATATTCAAAACATCACAAGATTACAATAAGCTTAGAGTAAGCTCGATAATGGTAGCTAAGCCGACTAAAAAAATCTCTCACTAGCTAGATAAATAACCAGCTTACTGACCAACTGTAGTTTTGAGCTTAGAGCTCCCTTTTATATCTTTCACTGCTAGGGATCGTTGTCTCTTTCTTCTCTGATCCACTCGCTTATCTAATCCAACTACCTTGCATGCTTCTGGTGCCTGCTAGCGCTCCACGTAGACTCTCTGTATCAGGGGCAATATTAACTATCTGGCCAACAAATCTCCTGGCCGCCCATGTCTTTGTATGTTGTTGTCAATAATCATTTGGGGAGATTTCCTAGTGATTCCTTTCTTGATTCCAATTGACACCTTCTTGGTTTCCAACGTAACTGAAAAAACCCAGACCAATGCACACTTAGTAGTCATTACACTAGGCAAACTGCACTTTGAGGTTATTTCTTCCATTTGTCTCGGGAATTTTCCAAATTATATTTCTGTATTGTTTCCCTTCGGAATGATTTTCAAAGAATGTGTGTTCATCACCTCTAGATAGTCATACTTCTCTACTTTTCTCTTCTATATTTTTTCCTAAGTACATAATGAAAGTATGCTTCTATAGAAAACCTCCCATGTGCTTATTCTTGTGTGAATGGCACAATTTTTTTTTTTTAAAACCCCAACATTAGTCGCTCTAGCGACTAACATGTTCATCTCTCTAGCGACTAACATGTTCGTCGCTTGTATTTCCATTTGGTCACAAACTATACTAACATGTTTGTCTCTCTAGAGACTAACATGTTTGTCTCTTGTATTTCCATTTGGTTGTAAACGTTGTCCTTCGTTTGACCTTTTTAACTTCAGGTTGGGTCGCTCTAGTGACTAATATTTGTCATTCTATCGACTCAGCGTGGTTTATTGACTAATTTTTCCAGGGTTGTCTTGTTCTCTCTTGTGACTAATATTATTCATTTGACCAAATAACATTCGTTGCTAGCCTAACTTTTCCCTATTGTGAATAGGCTTCATTTCCTGGTCGCTAGACCGACAAAGATCCATGTGTCGTCGCTAGACCGACGAATATATTTTGACAGAAAAAAAAATCATCTTGGTCGCAACAACGACCCTCTTTGGATGAAACTTCATCGCAAAAATGTTCAAATTTAATAGTGCCTTTTCATGGAAGTGGTGGAAAAACTTCTTCTCGAGGAGGAAGTACAACCCCACCTAACCCCCCTCAAGGTTTAGGTACACAAAAAAATCACATCATGGCTAGAACTAATCCTCCACCACTACCCCAGATTCCATACTTGGCCTCCCTCAACATACTGGATCTGACTAAGCTCACCAATGATCCTATATTGCATGACCCCACATGGCCTGCAATGCCTACTAAAATGACTTCAAACATCCTCAAGTTCGAAGGAAAGGTAGGAGATGATCTTGCCAACCATATCATGACCTTTCACTTATGGTGCTCTTCAAATAGCATCATGGAATACTCTATCTGATTGAGGTTATTTCAATGCACACTCACTGGCCCATCAACCAAGTGGTATGTAGAATAAAAATTTGGATCCCATGTAACCTTTGAATCCTTTGCCAAAGCATTTTTTACCTTCTTTCAACTACCCATTTGTCATGACAATAGTCTTGAAATACTCTTAGAGTTTAAACAAACTTCTGCCATGCACATCGCTGACCACATTCATGAATGGCGTCGGTGACATAGTCTCGGAAAGCTGAAGCGACCCCACAACAATGTCTCAATTGGTTCCTCAAATCACGTGTTTCCCTCCTTGCCAAATATGTGGCCTCCACCTTCCCCTAATATGAAAAAGAAGCCATCATCAAAGCTCAACAATTCAAACTCATTTAATCACAATAAGGATACTTATATGTGGTACTACCTGACACCTCGAGACCCGTACCCTTTAGCCAAGACAAACCTGGGATGTCTCACTCCACAGATGGATTGATTGGTACCATGACCCACCAAAATACACACCCCCAACAACCACCTATGTATGGAGCACCTCAATATCCAACAGTATATGGAGGATCCCCTTATTATCCTCCTCCCCCCTATCAACAACCATACCCTATTCCACCACCCATAAGTGGACCCCTGCCGACCCCCATGACACGCCCGACTATTCAACCTAGTTCTGGAAACACCTCTACCTCTTCTTACTCCCTAGGAACTAGTGAAATCACCATGCCTTCCTATGTACCTTACGGATCATTGACACAACAGAATCCATACTTTTTCTTCCCTGGTCTTCCTTAGCCTATTGCTCCTCCACAAGGCCAACCACATGTTGGGGTTAACTTTGTTCAACCCTCTCCCATTCAGCACGTCCATCACTTCGAAAAAATAAATATGACAAATCTGGCCCATTTGTCGAACAATTCCAAAAAGAAAGGAAAAAATTGAAACAATAATAATCCAAGACCAGGAGGGAACCAAAACCAACCCCAACAAAACCAACCTGCTGGGGGAAACCAAAATCAAGGAAAATAGAACCCCCAAGGGGGAAATAACAATAAACGGAAAGGGAATAACAACAATAATATTTGGACCAAATTCCCATGTTCCCTTTGTGGTGATTATGGCCACTATACTCACCATTTCCCTCAAATCACTGACTTCAAACAGATGAAAGAATCTAGAAATGGATCACATCCCCTAGTACCGCCTGCCCCCCAGCAGGCCCCACAAAAATATGTGTAGCAACCACACCCGGTTGTCCTACAAAATCCCATTCCTCACCAAGGAGTGATGAACACCCAAAAAGAGATGCATCCTGCCCCACCACATATGGGATAGTATCCACATCCCGACAATTCCATGGATCACACTATCCTCCTTACTAGTGAAGAAGAAGTTCTTCTGCAAACACAGAATTGTCAATATAGTGCACCTCTCGACTTCGTTCCCACTACCATAGACACAACCCCAACCACAACTAGACCACCTTTGATGATTCCTCGCCCTAATTTTGAACCCCCCTTCATATCCCTCACATCCCATTATGACGAAATGTCAACAACCCTCAGGCTAGGGCAGCACACAATTATATCCTGGTCAATGACTTGGCACAATCTCCTGATGCCATGTCAGTTTTAGAAGTCCTTCAGACCTGTCCTACACAAAGAAATTCATTAATTTCCACCCTAGGGGCAGTCAACCCTATTGATACTTGCCTCATCACCTTTTAGTGGGGAACCCCATCTCCCCACTTTTGTCTCTTTCCAAATACTGATCAAAATTCGAAACATCATCGTTCACTGCTACATTATTGATGAAGGTGCATCCACATGCATCATGTCAAAAATCATATGGAAAAAATTGGGTTCCCCTGAGATCATAGCATCAACCATCACTTTGAGAGCCTATGATGGATGACCATCCTCTCCTGAAGGGCTCTTTCAAAATGTCTCCATAGAACTCAGGGGAAAAACTATCTTCATTGACATTGAATTTATCGATGCCCTGCTGGATTACAACATCTTGTTTGGGAATAGCTACATGTATGCGATGAAGGTTGTGGCCTATTTTGTATTTCATACCATGATGTTCCCCCACAATGGGAAGATCATCACTATCGACCAAGTGTTGCGTTATGAACCTAACCCTTCCTCCAACATTGATAATATCCTACCCTTTGTTCACACTAATCCCGAGGCTTACCCACTCGTCGAAATGGTTCCCGACATTTTCAAAGAACAATCCTTTCTAGGGAAATATCATGGAGCACCCCCACTCATACATCCCTTAGCACAAGTATGTGCCATCTCATCCAATGGAACTACATCTGAAGATACTCTCTCTCTCCCACAGAGACTTCTATTATCCCTGACATCCCACTAGTTGCAATGCTTCTCCCTCAATAAACCTAGGACAACTCTTCAACTCTTCCTATTCCTGACCTCCCCCTCCCCCAAGGCCATATCCCAGTTTTGGAGACAAGCCCCCAACCCATTACTCAAATCCCTTTCTTTTACCCCCCACCGGGCCTACAAGCTTTCTAGGTAGCCGCAACGCTTACCCTTCGTAATATGGTGTTGGAAATCCCTATATGGTATCTACATCCCCCTAATATGGTTCCCCAACCATTCCTACCTCCCCAAACAGAAGGAATCTTGATGTAGATTCTAGTACTAACCACCACCACCCCCACTTGCCAACACCACCGCTACAACTAGGGGCAGATGGAAGAAGAAATATCCTGCCACTCCTCCCCCCCCATGAATTCAACCTCATTGTGCACTATGAAAGAAAGATGGTCACCCCACTAATAAGTTCTCATCCCTCCCCGAGATATGAAATGTAATTCAACTACCTCAGGCAACGATTCCACTAATCTCTTCCTCTACATAACCCAATACTACCACCACTGCATCCCCTACTACAGGTAGCAAAGGTCTGTGAACCAAATTCTCATGTGCCATCTGTTCAGAGTATGGCCATTACACCCACCATTTCCCGATGTTACCTCAATTTCATCAGATGCTAATGACAGTCCATCGGAGCTTCCAACAAGACCCCCCTCCACCCGCATCATCCCACACACAGGTCACTGACATCCACTATGTCACGACCTCTGTCAATGAATGTATGCGATGTCCTTGCACTCTATGTGAATCACTTGATCACTTCACATATCAGTGTCCCACAATCATTGAATATAGGCGTCATCAAATGACCCTTATTCAAACCCCTCCCATCCCCCCAATGCCAACGCCGACCTTATTTCCTCCTACTCCCTCTCCATATATTGTTTATATCTTCTCCCCCGAGCCTGAGGGACTTCCCACTCCTTCGTGGTTCATAGATAGCCTGGAGGAGGATTTTCCCCAAAATCCCCCCAATTCTCCCATTCATTTCCACACCGAAATCTTACGCCCAACTTCCATTTTCAACCCACAATATCTTGATATTTGGTTTATGATGAGCGAACCCACACAACCCCATAGCATCATTTCCCCTCCTTCTTCAGCAGATAACCACGCGGTGATAGTCACCAATGTTGCTCCCCCAGATCCACTATATTCTCGACAATTCCACTGCGACAAAGACATCCTCGAGGAATTAACCAACCCCGATTGCCCATGGGATCTGCTCCATCAATTAGCGTTCTTTCTCTCACAATATGCCTTTACGCCTCTTAGCCAAAACTCCATGTATGCAATCGAAACCAAATATTTTCTCCCCCCCGGGCACATAGATTGGTTCAATAAACTTATCCCTGCCCCCGACGCTTTTGAAGAAGGAAACGTGGCCAACATTTCCCCCACCGTCAAAATTGATATTTCCATCAAACCTAGAATCATAGAGGAAATCACCATCGACGTTGCATGCTCACCTAAAGAACTTAGTGCTTACAAATCTCTCTTCCATGAATACTGGGACATTTTTTCCTAGTCATACACAAAGATGCCTGGCCTTGATCCCTCTATTATTGAACATAGTATAGACACATGGCCTGATATTACCCCCGTACAACAAAAGAAATGTCCATTACACCCATCCAAAGAAGCAACCATCAAAGCTGAAATTAACAAATTACATGTTGTAAGATTCATATACCCTATTGCATATACATCATGGGTCTCCAAACCTGTCTCGGTAAACAAAAAATAGGGAACTATTCATGTTTGTACGGATTTTGACGACCTCAATCATGCTTGTCCCAAAGACAATTTTCCAACACCCTTCATTGACCAAATTATCAATTATTGTGTCGACCACGAGGCTTTGTCCTTCATGGATGGATTCTCTGGCTACAACCAAATTCAGTTCCACCCAGTCGATCAATACAAATCGCATTCACTACCCCTTGGGGTACCTTTGCATATCGTGTCATGCCTTTCAGCCTCAAGAACGTGGGAGCCACTTTCCAACACGCCATGACATACATTTTTCATGATCTATCTCAAATCATTCTTTCCTACTTGGACGATCTCACCACTCGATCCAAAAAACACATTCAACACCTAGATGACTTACGCATTATATTTCATAGGTGTCGTCAATACAATATCCGATTGAATCCCCTCAAGTGTGTATTTTGTGTCACCACTAGACGCGTCCTTGGGTTTATCATCTCCCAACACGACATCACAGTCGACCCCCTCAAGATCTAAGCCATCACAAAAATTCCCCCACTGCAAAATTTACGCCAACTGTAGAGCCTGCAAGGCAAAGCTAACATTTTACGCCACTTTGTCCCCGATTATGCCACTCAGTCACATGGTTTCCTTCACCTCTTACATCATGATATCCCATTCCAATGGGATGAAAATGCCCAAAACTCTTTCGATGATCTCAAAGAGGCCCTCTCGTTCCCCATTGATTAGTCAACCCAACTATAACTGCGACTATATCCTCTACTTATCATCTTCATTTGTCTCCGTAGCAGGAGTTCTCATCTAATTAGGGGATGAGGACCGGGATCATGTCATTTATTATGTTGGTAAAACCTTTCAGGACCACCCTTGAAATACAATCACAAAGAGAAACTCGCCCTTGCGGTTGTCCTCGTAGTCCAGAAATTGTTCCATTACATCTTGCTTCGAACTACCAAAGTCATCGCAGATTCCAACCCAATGAACTACTTGCTCAGTCACCGACAAATTAATGGAAAATTTCCCTGATGGATAGTCATCCTTCAGGAGTACGACCTCTAATTTTCCACACCCAAGAGAAAGAAATCCCTCGTACTTGCCGAACTCATTACGAAATTTCCTTCCGATACTACCAGTACCCCTGTCAATACCGACTTCCCTGATGAACATCTCCTCGGATGATCCTTGGTACGATGATCTCCTCATCTACCTCCAAACACAGAAGTTTGAAAACCACATCTCTAGAGATGATTGTCGAAGTATTCGGCACCAGACCCCCCGATACCTCCTTATCGGCGATATCGTATATTGGTGGGGGGTCAACACCATACTTCGTCAATGTTTAACCATTGACGAAGCCAATAGAGTCTTGAACACCTGCCATAGAAACACATGCTGTGGTCACCTCTCCAGGATGTCTAATGCCCAGAAAATCATTCGAGCAGGCTAATTTTGGCCCTCATTATTCAACAATTACATCCATGCTGTAAAGTGATGTGACAAATTTCATCTTTATGCCCACAAAGCACGAGAAACACCCACTCTTCTACACCCATTCATGACTGTCGACCCCTTTTGAAAATGGGGCATGGACTTCATGTCTTGCAACCCTCTGTCTAGCAATGGACACAAATACATTGATGTTGCAGTCGATTACTTCACCAAGTGGGTTGAAGCTATGCCTACCTTCAACAACACCACTGACACTGCAGCGTGTTTTTTCTTTAACCATGTCATCTCCCTCTTTGGAGTCCCCCTACAGTTAGTCTCTGATCACAGGAAACACTTCAAGAATGATATTTTCATCGAACTCTCCTCTAGGTTAGGATTCTCCCACGAGTTCTCCTCCCCATAATACCCTCAGTCCAATGGACAGGTAGAAGCGGTCAACAAGGTCTTCAAGACCATGTTGGAGCACACAATAAACAAACATAAGACCAATTGGCACCTTATGTTGTTTTCCGCACTATGGGCTTATCGCACGGTAGTTAAAACTACCACTGGTTTCACACCATTCCATCTAGTCCATGGGATCGACGACACTCTCCCCATTGAATGCGAAATCCCCACATTACGCACCACTATTGAGTTATTACCCGATAATGCTCTGATGGAATAGTGTTTGTTGAACTTAGAGCTGTTGGATGAAGACCACCGGTCTTCATTACAACACAATGAGGCAGCCAAAAAGCAATCGAAGGCCACCTTTGATCGCCATGTCAACCTTCGATCATTCAGTGAAGGCAACCTTGTCCTTGCTTACAATATCGCTCACGATACCCTCGGCCATGGAAATTTCAAGTCATTATGGCATGGAACTTACATCATCCAACATTGCCTCACTAAAGGCGCATACATTCTAGCCTCTCCTGATGGCACCCTCTCAAAGAACCTGTCAACGAGTTGTACTTAAAGAAATTTTATGCCTAAGCGTAGCCATTCTACACTAGGATTTTTTCTTTTCATGCAATTTTTGTAGAGTTTTTAGTCTTCCTTTTTCATGCCTTGCGTCTAATCCACCATTTTTGTTATTGACAAATTCCTCCGCCATCGGCCTACAACATCGGTTACACCGACCGAGCTAGCCGGTGGACATAGAATCTCACTTCAACCACTTGGGCCCTCTATTCTCCCGCACATGAACTGCTCCACTCCAGCGACAAATGTTTGGACTCAGCAACCAACAACCAAGTTGATTACACAACCATCATTGGCCTCCTCACAGAAGCCAATAACCTTCACATTCATTATCTAAGCGTCTTAATCGATTCCCAACTCGTTGTCCTCCAGTTCAATAATGTGTACCGTGTCCACGATCCTTGCCTCTTTCGCAAATACCTGCAAGTTAGACTTTTATCCTGACAGTTTGATTCAATTACATTTACACATATTCCAAGACAATTTAATCACATAGCAGATAATATGGCTAACCTAGTGTTAGATTGGCATTTATCACATTAAGATCCCATCACACATACATACAAACTTTGTCACAGCATATAGATTAGACATCATCAAAAGAAATAAAAACCATCAACACATGTAAACACCACAAAGATCCCAAAATGTATATCCATATATGTGTGTGTGTGTGTGTCAACGTGCCATCAATGTTTACAAAAAGTAGTACATCAAGTACAATACCCGTAGGTAGGTGAACCACCTCACCCCTATATATACAAAAGGTGCCACATCACCATATACAACATGGGATCTGTTATAACCCTATAATTTATAGGATCAACTAGTGACTGAAATGTTGTCTCTTTAGTGTTTTTTTTTTGTCAAATGATTTTTCATTCTGCAAATAATTTGAGAAAAGAAAAAGAAAAAGAGAAAGAAAATGAAAGAAAAAGAAAAG
>JASDQU010501361.1:81910-92163 GCA_032191745.1 Picea mariana | reverse complement strand
GGGTAAAAACCTCTTCTTCTTTATATGATAAGTATTATTTACATTCTTTACATTATCATACATATGAGCACCAACTCATTGTGAGGCTACAACATCTGTTTTGCAAGATGCAACTTGCTAAGAGCACCAACTCTCTGTTTTTCTCTAGCACCCACTAGAAGGAAGCACCAACTCCTTGGTTTCTCTAGCACCAACTCCCTATGTTCAAGCATCCACTTGAACCTATGAGGACACCAGTCCTCCCTAGCACCTCCCAAACACCCTGCTTTATCAATCTTTTCTACTGAAACTTATTACAGTGATATAATGTTCAACAATGGCTTACCAGACTCATCACTGTTCTACTACATTTCGTTGCTCTGTCTGCCTCACTGCCTTACTACACACATCCTCTTCTGTTCATTTCAGCTGCTGCACTCCCCTCCTTATTCACGCATGAATCACCTTCAACAACAACAACTACAATGATCCCAACAGTAACAACAACCCCATCTCTTCTCTCTACTATGTATTTATAGTTTTTGTGCACCTTGTGCATGCAATGCATGCAATACCTCTGCATACTCATACTGCATCGATATCCTCCACAACTCAAGTTCTTTGTCTGATCACCATCATGACTCTTCATCTTCTCTAGTCTTTTTTCCACTCATTCAACATCACTGTATGTTATGCAGAGATTCCTCAACCTCTCTGGCAGTTGAGACTCTTCATCTTCTCTGTGATAGTCAAGCTCACCTTCTCTATTCCAGTTACAAGCTTCAATGCTTATCCAACTGTCAATTTCCTCCATGATCATCTTCATCCCTCTTGAAGATTACCAGAGACTTTTCATCTCCTCTGTCAATCACCCCTAAGTGTCTTCGAGTCCTCTGGCAGAAACCATCAGTGGTTTCTGGCAGTTACACTGTGACGTGCAATAGTAGCTCTCTGATTATGCTCAGATTCACCTGCATCGTTGGATTAACTCTAAAGGGTTCTTGTGTTATTTACCCATTTCTCACTTTTGCAGTTCGGAGATTCTGGGATGAGACTTCTTGAGTCTCCATGTCACGAGAGAAGAAAAACTCAGAAACGAAGTTTTTCTGTGCCGGCTCCTTCCTTTATATGACCATGGATATGACCAAGCGCTTATGCATAAAGTGCTTTCATGATTTTGCATTTTGTGAATCTGGAGATGAGGCATCTAGAATCTCCAAGTCGCAATCCCCGAAACACCAAAATGGAGCTTATCTGAACTGACTCCTTCCCTTCTCGTGACCACCAGCGGTGACCATAGGCTATGCCAAAAATATGCTTTATATTTTGCAAGTTTATAAACTTCATTGAGTCTGATCGACGGTTGAAATCTCCATAGATCTGACGGTCCAGATCTTATCATGATCTCGCATCTCGCGAGTTTCCACACTAGGCTCCATTGACTCCAAGTCAACAAATTGTCCTATGATTCGATGATCCATATCTGATCTTAATTTAATGGCTTAGATCATATCGTGATTTCACATCTCATGAGTTCGGTGGTTATTTTTCTTGCCTATCCAAGTCGCGATAGGCAAAGCTCTGAGATGGATCTAGATCAGCGGTTTAGATCACACCTTGATCTGACGGCTACGATTAAATTGTGATTTCACATCTTGCGAGTTTGATAGTTATGTTTCTTGCCTCTCCATGTCGCGAGTCGCAAAACTCCGAGATGAAGCTGGATCAATGGTCCAGAATAAAACTTTGATCTAACGGCTATGATTAAATCACAATTTCACATCTCATGAGTTTGATAGTTATGTTTCTTACCTCTCCATGTCACGAGTTGCGAAACTTCGAGATGAAGCTAGATCAACGGTACAGAAAAAAAATTTGATCTGACGGCTATGATTAAATCACGATTTCGCATCTCATGAGTTTGATAGTTATGTTTCTTGCCTCTCCATGTCACGAGTCATGAAACTTCGAAATGGAGTCTCGGATCAACAGTCCCGATCAACACTTGATCTGATGGTCATCAAGAATTGTAAATGGGATCCAGCGATCAAAAATGCTACTTCTCCTCCCAAGCTTACTTTGTTCTGCTTACTCTGATCTTGCCATTGCTTTTGAACTTAATTGAATCTTCTCTGCAGCGTCTTCTCATAATGCCCACCTTCATTGTTGTACTTGCCATCAATGACAAGCATTCGTTGTCAGTTAAATATTTTCCAACAAGAAGGAGTTGGAGCAGGAGTTTGGTTGCACAATCAAAAACCAGACATTCAGAGAACCACTCTTACAAACTAAATTTTCAATGCACTAACAACATAGCCGAGTACGAGGCTTTGATGCTCTGTCTGAAACTACTCAAGAAGGTTGGTGCCAAACAAATCATGGTAAGAGGAGATTCTGAATTGATTATTAAACAAATTAAAGGTGAGTATGCATCAAAACATCCCAAGATTAGAGCTTATAGGAATGTTGTTTTGGATGCCCTTCAATGTTTCACTGAAGTTGATTTGCAGGTGATGCCTAGGGGATTGAACATTTTAGCAGATGGATTAGCCACGTCGGAAACTACATGCAAGATAACTTTTCGTTCCACTCGCCCATACATGGTGGAGGTGAAGTGCAGACCGACTGTCCCTAACAACATCAGATACTGGTAGGTATTTGGGAATGATGATCAAATTGAAGATTTTCTGCAATGTAAAAATGATTTCGAATGTACAAACATAGACTTAGAAAATGAGGATGAAAATGTAAATAAATCTGATTTTGGAAGTGATAGTGTAAATAAGATAGATTCAGTAGAGTTAGGTGAAGATGAGATAGAATCTGATATTTTTCATTTAAAGAGTAATGTTTTACCTAGGGGTTTAGTTCCTTTAGAAGACCTATTTGATTTTAATGATGTAGCTAAAAAAACAAAAATCGAAGCCAGTAGTAAAGAAGTTGAAGACTGTAACATAAGGACAAAAGAGAAGACTAAGATGGTAAAAATTTCCAAATCGTTACCCCCTGAGAAGAAACTCAAACACATTGAACTTTTTAAGGAATATTCATATGTGTTTGCTTGGGGTTACGAAGATTTAAATTTTTATGACACAAGCATCATACAACATAGGATTACGATAAAAGAAGATCAAAAGCCTTTCAGATAGAAACTTAGGAGAATCAATCCCAAGTTACCTCCCTTGATAGAAAAATAAATAAAAAAGATGTATGATGCCAAAATCATAGTTCCCTTATGATTTTCCAAATGGGTTTTAAATCTGGTCCCAACCTGAAAGAAAACTAGGGAAATCAGGCTCTGCATTGATTTCCGAAGCTTGAACAAAGTTTCCCTAAAAGACAACTACCCATTGCCTAAAATGGACCACATATTACAAAAGGTAGTTGGATCTAGTCGAATCTCCTTACTGGATGGTTTCTCAGGTTATAACCAGGTTCTAGTTCATCCAGATGACCAAGAGAAAATAACCTTCACAACACCTTGGGGTACCTTCATGTACGTGAAAATGCCTTTCAGGTTGATGAACGTTGGAGCCACTTTCCAAATAGTGATGGACATCGCTTTTTTGGAAGAACTTGGTACATTTATTGTCATTTATCTGGACGACGTAACTGTTTATTCTCAATCCGATGACGAGAACTTACGACATCTCAGACGAGTGTTTGAGAAATGCAGGAAATTTGGGATTTCTTTGAATCCTAAGAAGAGCCTTTTTGGATTAGAGGAAGGTAAACTGTTAGGACACATAATATCTAAGGATGGAATTAAGATAGATCCCAGTAGAATAGAGGCCATTCAGAAATTATAACAACCAAGAAATATCAAAGAGTTACAGTATTTCATTGGAAAAATAAACTTCCTGAGAAGATTCATACCTAACATGGTCGAGCTTCTCAGGAACATCACCAACATGTTAGAAAAGGACACAAAAATAAAATGGGACACTGAATCTAAGAAGTCTTTTGAACAAGTTAAACATGCACTCACACAGGCTCTAGTCTTGATCAGTCTTGACTTCACCAAAGATTTTTATCTTTTTTCTTTTGCTTCTGAACATACCATTGCAGCAGTGTTACTACAGAAAAACAACGAAGGGTATGAACAACCCATAGCCTTTTTTAGTAAAGCGTTAAGAGATGCTGCTTTGAATTATAAAATAATGGAGAAACAAGCTTTTGCCTTGGTGAAAGCCATAAAGGATTTTAGAGTATATATTCTCCATTCCCATACCATCGCATACGTTCCGAATGTAGTAGTAAAAGACATTTTAACCCAGGACAATCCAGACGATCGAAGAGGAAAATGGATTGCTATCATTCTGGAGTATGACATAGAGATTAAGTCTGCTAAACTGATTTAAGGTCAAGGTATAGCAAAGTTAATGGCTGAATCCAATTTCCATGCTCTTGATATTAATTTCTTAGCTGCAGTAGATGAGCAGGGAGAGAAGGCAACTCCAAGCATGAAAGAGGTATTTCTGAACTCTCCATGGTACACAGACCTGATTTTTGTTTTGCATAACTTACAAGCTCCCCCTGATCTGACCAAAACTAGAGCTAGGTTTTTGAAATTGAAAGCATTAAAATTTTGCATTCTATAAGGCAATCTATATTGGAAGGATCTTGGAGGTATTTTGTTGAATTGGTTGTTAAAGGATGAAGCTGACAAAGTATTGCAGGATTTTCATGCAGGAGACTGTGGTGGTCATCTGAGCTGGAAGACCATGGCTAATAAAGTTCTCAGAGCTGGGTTCTATTGGCCCATGCTATTTGCTGATGTGCACCAGAAAGTGACTTCGTGTCATAAATGTCAGGTGTTCAAGGGAAAAAAGAAGCTTCTTCCTTTGCCCCTAAAACCAATCTCTGTTGAAGCTCCTTTCCAGCAATGGGGATTAGACTTCATCAGAGAAATACATCCTCCCTCTTCTGGCCAACATAGGTGGATTCTTACTGCTATGGATTATTTCACAAAATGGATCGAAGTTGTACCAAGAAGGCAAGCTACTAATTCTGTCATTATTAAATTTCTTGATAATAATATCTTGTCTCATTTTGGATGTCCTAGAAAGATTATAACTAACAATGCAACTGCTTTCTGATCTAAGAAGCTCATAGATTTTTGCAACCAATATCATATTGGTTTGGGACATTCCACATCTTATTACCCTCAGGGAAATGGGCTGGCAGAGTCGTCAAATAAAACCCTGGTAAACATTATCAAGAAGACATTGCAAGAAAACAAAAAGTCGTGGCATAACAAGATGGTTTTCGCACTATGGGTCAACCGAATGACAACCAAACAGTCAATTGGTATGTCACCATATCAACTAGTCTATGGCACTGAAGCAGTCTTTCCCACTTCCTTAGGAGTTCCTGTCATGAAATTGCTGCAAGACATGCAAGCTGAGCCGAACGACTCCCAAAGAAGGATAAACTAGATGATCCACTTGCAGCAGTCCAGAGAAGAAGTATACAACAAAACTCAAGTTGTCCAAGAGAGCATTAAAAAGATCTTTGACAAAAGAACTAAAGAAGACGACTTTGAGCTAGGTGACTTGGTTTTGAGATGGGATGCCCAAAATGAAGATAAGGGTAAGCATGGAAAATTTGATAGTCTATGGAAGGGAACTTACATGATTCAAACATTCAGAGGAAATAATGCCTTCTTTCTCAACAACAATGATGGGACCAATGTACCAGGAGGACCTGTAAATGGCAGAATGCTGAAGCACTATTCACCTCCTCAGTAGGGACCTACAGTCACACTTTTTCATTGTACAAATCATTTTCATTTTGTTTACAAGTTTTTGAGTGAATAAATTTGATCAGATGGTTGAAACCCACAGAGAAGGCCCTAAGCCACTGGATATTGTCTTCAAATTTTCAAAAATAAAAACAATCAAGCAACAAAGGAAACTATGGAGAAAGTTTTTCAGAACATCAGAAATTAGGATTCTTGGCACTTCACAAGGAGAGTACCATCCCCAGGTGGAG
Organism: Picea mariana; assembly: GCA_032191745.1. Classification (NCBI taxonomy): domain Eukaryota; kingdom Viridiplantae; phylum Streptophyta; class Pinopsida; order Pinales; family Pinaceae; genus Picea; species Picea mariana. Next base: position 86,190 of record JASDQU010501361.1, on the reverse strand, counting down.
CCGCTGTTATAACTCTATAATTTATAGGATCAATTGGTGATTGAAATGTTGTCTCTTTAGTGTTTTTTGTTTGTGAAATGATTTTTCATTCTACAAATAATTTGAGAAAAGAAAAAGAAAAAGAAAAAGAAAAGAAAAATAAAAATAGAAAGAAAAGAAAAAGAATAAAAGAGGGCATAAAAGAAATTCAATAGAGCCCCATGCAATAACAATGATTTGGCCCATACATTCTAAGCAGGGCCAAGTCCTTTTAAATTGATGTTCATAGGAGTAGTGAATAAGCTTGGCTAAACTGTTTAATCTTAGCCAGGTGATTTAGGTTAGCTAGTGAATAAATTTGACCAAACTGCCTAATATTGGTCAGATAACCCCAGGATAGAGTAATTGCTTAGTCCAATAGTTTAATCTGGGCTAAATGTCATAGGTGATTAGGTTAGAACATAGGATAGTTTTCTTTATCTCAATAAAACAAGCATGATGATCGATGTTGAACCATATCTTTGATGTTTAACCCCCCATGGTGATAAAGATAGAAAAATCTTGGGAAAAACCCACAAAACGCACTTATCCTAAGTTTCCGAGAAAATATGGTTTTGTGCTCACCGAATAAAGACCGCGCATAGATGAATGACTGTAGAGCGGGCGTCTAGATCTATGGCTGGCAAGTTTTTCCAGACCCCCCTGACCATTCTACCTTCAACGGTGGGGGGGTCCAGAATCAGAGATAACGATGGCACACATCTAAATGGCTAAGGCGCTAGTGCTTTCATCAATGGCCGAGATTGAATTATGGACCCCCCCCGACTGTTCTTCCTTTAAAGGTGGAGGGGGGGGGTCAGAAATGTTGGTTAAATATCATGCACAGATCTACGGTTCAAGAGTAGGCACGCTGAAGGAGGGCTCATGGTGTTTTTTGGACGCCCCCCCCGACCGATCTGTTTTTAACAGAAGGGGGGGGGGTCTGGAATGGAATGATTTATGGTGGGCCCTTTATATCTACATGGCAGGAATTCATTGGTTTTGAATCCCACCGCTTATTACTGTCTGACATGCCCCGTCACTCCATGATGTCATTTTCCATCTCTTTCCCTAGGGGTCACGTCTCATAACTCTGTCAGTCTTCTCCCTTGTTCACCCGTTATGAGTCCCTTCAACGTGGTCACTTCCCCTAATCAATACCTTCCACATCACCGAGCCATATTCTTTAGTCATTGTCACCTGCCATCTCATGCTCTAAATGACCTGTTGGCCATTTATTACTGGCTAACTTATCTGTTAACCTGCTAACCTATCTTCCGCACCCAATGGGTATCCGTTTGCTCAAAACTTGTTTCACCCTTCACTCCCTCATCATTTACCCTGTCGCCGCACTAAATAATTTTTCCCCGTTTTCCTCTCCGTTATAGTCAGTTACCCAAAGCCACAGTGATCCTTGCTAACTTTTGTTTTAATTGCAGGTATTGTTAAAGTGATGGTGCCAAAATCAAAGAAAATAGAGGCTGAGGAAAATCCTTTCCTCCCACCTCCTTTTGACCTCGATAGGATCCCTCTGGCCGACAAAGACCATTTAATCGCAGACACCATATGTGAATTCGACTTCGCAAACTTACAGTCATGGCTCAAAGAAGTTTTCTTAGACCAGAGCGACGAAATTGGGCTTTGGGAGTCCAACCTTCCTCTGTATTGTTTCCCCTAGGTTCACCATTTCCCTGAATTCTCCCTTAAATGCCAGGCCCATTACATCCCTGACCAAAGATCCATAGTGTCCTCATCAGGAGAAATTATTTTCCTCATCACACCTGAGACCATTGACCAGATGATGCATATACCTAGAGCTAAATCCACCTCCCCTTTCAATCTCGAATTCCTCACAGAACTATACCAGAAGCTATCATTCCCCCAAATAGCTCAGATTTTTGAGCTTTTTCTCCCAGAGGCCACTCAGCTCCCCACTACAAATCCCCTGTATCCTTCCTCCCTGTTCTCAGTGAAGGGAAACCAGGTCATTTCATCGCTCTGTGCCCTGCTTAGGTATTTTTCGGATCAATGGGTGGATGAACCCATATTGGGTTTTATGTCCATTTTCTCCACAGATGAGAAACACACCACCCAGTTCGACTACAACACTTTTCTAGTGGACAACATTCATGAACAATTCTCAAATTTCTCCACTGAAGGCATGTTCCGGTATTCCTCAATACTGGCTTACATGTTCATTTTCTTCCAAGCAGACAAATTTTCCTTTTCAATGCAGAAGATGGACAAGGATGGGAGGCCGCAGGAAGTAACAACATCGACTTTGCTGCTCAGTCAAAACTCTACAGAATTCAGTTTCAAGTAGTTTATCGAGTAGTCATACCACCTAGTGGTGAGCATGCTCAGTGGAAGACCCGAGCCAAGAATAAACGAGGAGATTTAGAGGATCCTACACCTCTCAGACCTTGCAAAAATAGGAGACTGGTACCTGTGCCAAGACCACACAGAGATCAGAGTGTATGGGTGTGAATTGGCTCCATACAAGCTACCCAAGTATCTTCCCGTGAGGATATTTGCCCTATAATACATAAGAGAAATGATTAATTCAAATGACATACATTTTGTGTCTCTGAAAAAGAAGCAACAACTCAGAATGAAAGGGAAAATAGGATCTTTCATCTGCAATAGTTAAGGCACTTGGGAGGAAGTATATATATTGCTGAAACAGATGAAGTTTCAGAGAAGTTTCATATGGCATTATGAACCATGCGGGATAATTTCAGAGATGAGATTTAAAAAGAAGAATATACCATATGTCCATACACCCAAGCTGGAGGTAGAGAAGTTCGCCAACCAAACAGAATGGGGGCCAAGCACTCTGGTTGAGACAGAACAACAAGGCCTTTTGTTCAGTCTCACAGATGAATAAACCATAGGTTCCCAAGGAGAAAAGGCTCAGGAAGGACACTTCACCTTCTATCACTGAAGTATCGTCTAAAGAGTTCTAATTACACACCAAGAGGCCAAAAACCAGTCACGAACCTGACATGGCTGGTGAAAAGAGAATTCAATCCACTACAATTATGGAGGTTGATCTGTCTCTCCTTAGTACAAGCAACAAACAAATCATGACTACAGTATTTCCCAATAAGCCTACAGATACTACACCAGTCAACTAGCCGAGAAAAACAGGACCAAAATTGAGTATTTTTTAGAAGTATGATCTGATCAAAAAGAAAAATTAGACACTGACCAGCAGCACGTATGCTCAGTTCTGGAAGCAAACATCAATTGTACAACACAGACTATTGTCTTCATTCGATAGTGAGAAGGGTAGAATGCACATGGCATTTCTGCAAGCACAGGTGCCAGACCTGAAAATAATCACCGATTACAAAAGGGCAACATTCGAATTTTAGACTAAAGATGTGCATCCAGCTGATCAAATGGATCTGCACAGGCAAACTGGAGAAATGGTTTTCTCCACATTGGAAAATGCTTCTACTATTGCCTCCAAGCTACAAGTATCTCTGAACAATGTCCAGACGCGGCTGAAGTTAGAAAAAATATCATCCTTTTCCAAGGATAACAGGATTAAGACATTGGAAGAACTAGTCCTCAAGATCGGATATGATCCCTCGAATGTGAAAGTATTCGAGGAGATTCTCAAAAAGAAAAATGTCGATATAGCATCTCTGAGGAAACAGTTGAAGCTACCACCAACAGAAGACTGACAGGCAAAGGAAATAGCAGAGATAGAAGGAGAAAAGGATGAGATGCTCAAGCTAATCATGGAGAAAAACGCATAATTGAAGGAAATGGAAGCGGAATTGGAGAAACTAGTGAAAGAGAAGGAACAATCAAAGCCCATGGAAGTCATTCCACTGAGTGTAGTTCCACTCACAGGACTAAGAACAACTTTTATAGAAAAAATTCCCTCGACAACTCCATTGACAACTCTGGAGAAGATAGTAGAATTGGCAAAATCCATGGAAGAAATGAATTTGCAAGAGACAGAGATTAGCAGACTTAAAAAGGAGATTGAGAACCTTCAGGAATTCAAATATTCCTTCCAAAGCAACTACTCCAAGGAGAAACAAACGTCATACAGGATCAAGCAGGAATTGCAACATCTTCAAAAGTAAACAGTGGTAGGAAAAACACTTGTTGAGGTCAAAAAAAGTGTCTGGACAGACATCACCAAGTCCATGAATGAAATGTGGTCAATGATACAAATTATGTTCGAGCAAAAAGAGATGGTGAAAATAATTAAGAAAGATATCGAGACGATAAGAGAAGAACTG
>JASDQU010501361.1:70831-81860 GCA_032191745.1 Picea mariana | reverse complement strand
GAATTCAATCCACTACAATTATGGAGGTTGATCTGTCTCTCCTTAGTACAAGCAACAAACAAATCATGACTACAGTATTTCCCAAGAAGCCTACAGATACTACAACAGTCAACTAGCCGAGAAAAACAGGACCAAAATTGAGTATTTTTTAGAAGTATGATCTGATCAAAAAGAAAAATCAGACGCTAACCAGCAGCACGTATGCTCAGTTCTGGAAGCAAACATCAATTGTACAACATAGACTATTGTCTTCATTCGATAGTGAGAAGGGTAAAATGCACATGGAATTTCTGCAAGCACAGGTGCCAGACCTGAAAATAATCACCGATTACAAAAGGGCAACATTCGAATTTTAGACTAAAGATGTGCATCCAGCTGATCAAATGGATCTGCACAGGAAAACTGGAGAAATGGTTTTCTCCACATTGGAAAATGCTTCTACTGTTGCCTCCAAGCTACAAGTATCTCTGAACAATGTCCAGACGCGGATGAAGTTAGAAAAAATATCATCCTTTTCCAAGGATAACAGGATTAAGACATTGGAAGAACTAGTCCTCAAGATCGGATATGATCCCTCGAATGTGAAAGTAGTCGAGGAGATTCTCAAAAAGAAAAATGTCGATATAGAATCTCTGAGGAAACAGTTGAAGCTACCACTAACAGAAGACTGACAAGCAAAGGAAATAGCGGAGATAGAAGGAGAAAAGGATGAGATGCTCAAGCTAATCATGGAGAAAAACGCACAATTGAAGGAAATGGAAGCGGAATTGGAGAAACTAGTGAAAGAGAAGGAACAATCAAAGCCCATGGAAGTCATTCCACTGAGTGTAGTTCCACTCACAGGACTAAGAACAACGTTTATAGCAAACATTCCCTCGAAAACTCCATTGACAACTCTGGAGAAGATAGTAGAATTGGAAAAATCCATGGAAGAAATGAATTTGCAAGAGACAGAGATTAGCAGACTTAAAAAGGAGATTGAGAACCTTCAGGAATTCAAATATTCCTTCCAAAGAAACTACTCCAAGGAGAAACAAACATCATACAGGATCAAGCAGGAATTGCAACATCTTCTAAAGTAAACAGTGGCAGGAAAAACACTTGTTGAGGTCAAAGAAAGTGTCTGGACAGACATCACCAAGTCCATGAATGAAATGTGGTCAATGATACAAATTATGTTCGAGCAAAAAGAGATGGTGAAAATAAGTAAGCAAGATATCGAGAAGATAAGAGAAGAACTAGGAGAGATGGCCATAGAAGATACTGAGATCATCAAATTCCTGAATTCCAAAACCAAAGAAGAGCTAGAAGATTTGAAAATTGAAGATAGAACAGAGACCATCCTTGAGGTCAAGAGGGTCCTGACCAAGAGAGGATTGATGCTACAGCTGGAGGAAAAGGTCCAGACTATGGACATAGGAGTGCAAAGATTTTTCAGCAAGATCGAAGCTCTGCAGAAGAAGGGCCTTCCTGGTTTGAGAGTTATAAATGACAAATTGATGACACTGACCGATTATAAAAAGAAACTAGCCACTGTGGCAAAAGATAGCTCGAAATTCTCAAGAATCCAAGGCAATATCATAGGCAAGGAATTCTTAGATTCTTTATAGTTAGACATCAACATACAACATGAGATCCAGTACATCTTCATCGTCAAGCCAACTTTTTCCAAGTACACAGAGATGGATGAAGTATACCGAAGATTACTCAAAGTCGTCATTCCCAGTCACCTTCGATGGGAAGAGCTTTGCAATCTGATCAAGTAGTCGATGAGGTGTCCAAGCCTAGTTAGCTATCTAGTCATACGAGGTCGTGCAGAGGCCTCACTAATGGTTCACCCCAGAAATCAGCATGAAGTTTTGACACATCATCAAACAGTGTCCTAGATTTTTGTATCTTGTTAAGTTAGTTAGCTAAATTTAGATTTGCCACATCCTGATCTTTAATGACAGGATCGTTTGTAATTTTGATTATAAATACTTCACACGTTGAAGTACTGAGGATTGATATTTATGCCCTGCAAGCTAGAAAGACTGTAATTTTTATCCAGAGATCTTCCATTAATACAAAGGGACATTTCACAGGATTCTCGCGTGTTATTCATTGGTGATGTTTTCTTTTCTATGTTGAATGTTTCTTCGTGCTCAGTTGTCATACTATTTTCTAAATCTAATCTTTAAAAGTAACGCATGTTGCAGGATTTATCTTTGTATACCCTGTTTCTGACTTTGAAAGATTTCAATGTTTATCTTTTGATATTGCAGTGGAGAAATTCTTAAATGCTTCTTTACTTTAATTGATATTCTTGTCTTTTCTGCTATTCATCACTTTACTGCTAAAGAATCCAACGACTGCATTATCTTTCCTTGTGAAAAAAATCTTTTGTTTCTGGTTTATATTTCTATCTTTATAATACAGACCCCATAGCCCAATGGATGTGTAAATCCCTTTCAGCCAACTTAACAAAAACCACAACAAAACTTTCAATCTTATTTTATTTTATATAACTAGCCTAATATTTAAAAGTTAAAAAAAATCTAAATCATATAGAGAGATCCCTCTCTGAAGCTGGTAGGGCTAGATTCCATTTTCGAAGTGGTTGGATAAAGTTACCTCTCATAAATTTCTTTTTTTCCTGACAACCTCTGGGAATTTACAGAGAGGTAATAGGCTCACCAGCCTATATAAACACAAAAATACATGCAAAAATACATATATCGAGGCCCTCATGGTGCCTCTAGAGCACCACCACTCAGTCCTCTCTCAGGTGGAGGTGCCCCACCAGCTAGGGGTCCCTCGGGTCCTAGGAGCAGCCTGCCAGTCGTCACTGCCCTTGCTACTGCTGCTCTGCGAATCAATGTCCACAACTCTATCGGTAGGCCCACACACTTCTCCAAAAATCCCTTGTCCTGGATGTGCATCCACATTCCCTCAGGCACTCCCTGTAGTACCACCTCTAATCGGCGATGAAAATCCTCAAAATCTCCCCCGTCCACCACCGGAGGAGCATGTGATGGCCCTGCATTCGGATAATCAAAATGGTGCCTCCTGCCTATTCTCTCGTCATCAATGGGCCTCACCCCAGCATCATCCCGTCATTGTATCTCTCCGGCCCGTGGCTCTCCCCACGGAGGTATCACCGGCCCCTGACGAGTCGACGCTCTAACCAACTCAACCTCGTGCCCATGAGGTCCGACATCTACACACACAACAAACACATGATAGCATCAGCATCCACCCATACATAAAATACAATTATATACTATCTAAATATAAAAACATCAAATTTAACATCATACCTCTGTGGTTGAACATCTACCCAGGAGGTAGCACCATCTCTGGATTATCCCGAAAAATCCACCCCAAAATATGGATAGAAAAGTATGATCTGTGGCATCTGATGCCACACCCGTGCAGCCTCGACTGTAAATTAATGGCCTCACTCCCCACAACCATGGAGAACCAAAATAGTCACCCACCACCTCAATCATGGCTCTCGCACCCCAGGTGCGTCCAAAAGAACTCTCGGGCGCAACATCAACACCCTCTCCAAGAACCACGCCACCAATATGGACCCAAAGGTGAACTCCCCTAATTCAGTAGCTCGACACCTATCCAACTGCCCCACCATATTGGCATGCAACATCAAGCCCTGGAAAAAATGCTCACCCACCAACGCCCTCTGCATAACCCTCAGCTGACCCCCACTGATACGTTGAGTTGCAAGAGACCCATAGATTCTCACAACCATCACTACCATGCAATGATGTACAAGGGAATCCATCACCCCAACTAATCATAGAACACAACATGAATTTCTCCCCTGAACAGTACCTCCGGGATAAGGTATCCAACTGCCCATCCCCGGGTAACACAGGCTCCATCGGTAAAGGAGTTCCCCAAAAAGGAAGCCCAGTTAGAAAATATATTTCCTCCACCATAGTGAAGGCCAAATCCTCACCCCTCACAATGAAGCAGTGTCGATCCAGACTCCACATTGAAATCAGAAACTACAATAAATACTCATGTGCCCGAAGTAAAGAGAACTAAAAAAACTTCAACATCCCACAAGCTACCAAAGTATCTCGAACCATCGACTCCTCATCCCTCACTGCCTCCCTCAGGCGTGACCAATCCCTCTCTTTCCAATGAATCGACATCGTCCAAATGATCACCTGCATCCACATATACAGTACTTGATCAGCCATCACAACCCATAAAACCATTCAAATCTCCACAAAAAGATAATTGTTTTACCCCTCTTCTTTTCCTCAAAGGCGCGACATTTTTCCCCACAGGCATGAACATATGTGCACTTGTTCATCCCACGGTCGCACACTCATGTGTGCCTATTTTCCATACAGAGGTGCACCCATGTGCCCCTATCATAAATATAGGCACGCACTCGTGCACGCCTGTGCACGACACAGTTGCGCACACATGCACAACTGTCAGAAACACGGTCACGCATGCATGCGCCTCTATGCTTTGAACAAGCACGCGTTGCATGCGCACCTGTTATTCCCCTTTGGGCACCCCCATGCGTGACTCTCCCACTTACAGCCGTGCATGTGTGTGTGGGAATATTTCAATTGTGCTTGCACTGCGAGGCCCACACTCACAAAATCCTCTGTACGGTCATCTGTACATCCCCTGCCCAAAAATGAAATCCTAACTAGTATACAGGAGGATCCGACCATTAACCTAGCACTCGCAGAATCTGGATCGCCCAACTGGATCTCCCAGAATCTCCAAATCTCCTCTAAAATCACTCGTCCACTTAATAAGAAAGCAGGTATAAATGAGGTTGCATTGTGGGCCCTACAACTATATATAGTCTCTTTTGCCAAACTTCCAGACATAATTCCAGGAGCATCGAGCATCCGATTTTCAATTCGTCTTCATCCACAGTATCATAATCCTGCCACCTACATCATTCCAGTCTCTGGGCCACGATCCATCATCAACCCCCAGGGGGCCTTTTTCTCATACCACACTCAGGTATGCATGCTTATATTCACACATTATTGAATAACCATTATATGATCATTCTCTTCAGATATCATTCACGTCGGGTATTCAGTTTTCATGTGTGTAGGTACTTGATCATTATACATCTGCATTACCCCTTCAGGTATATCATCGACACTGGCATGTATTCATTCCCTCTGAATATCAAATTGCATCTCCCAATTAGACCCTCTAATATTTACCTCTAGGATCCCTATATCCGGCTCTGCAGTATTGTTACCTTCGCTGCATTTTGGTACTATCGCCCGGTAGCACTCTCCTCCACATGAGTTGTCCCATTCATAGTCCCCCTTGGCACTTTGACACTTATTTTGTTTTCACCCTTTAGGGATGGGAGTCCTGATAGTCTTACTCATCGTCGAGAACCAGCCACATACTCCTTCTCCTCATTTGTTTGCTAGCCTACCCAATGGACTCCCAGGTTACTTCATCATGGTTCTATTTTGACTGCACCTCTGTAGTATCGATTATCCCTCCATCTCCTCCACCGTCAGTTTTCCCCTCTGCATATTTTCCTCCATTCAATTTTCCTAATACAGAAACCCACCTATGGGACCCCCACCCCCCACCTATTTTCACGTAACTTGTGCTCTCACAGGCCAAGCCATATTACACTGGGGCACCCATTTCTATATCTATATTCTCATCTCCAATTATTTTTTATTTATTTAATAATTGTACAAAGCCTTTGTTTCCTTCCTTAACATATCTGTTTGTCATCACCCTTGGTGACCTTCCTTTTCCGACAGACGCAACCCATGTCGCCCTTGGTTGGGGCATTCATTACCTTCTCCTCCTAATGACACCATTCACAAACCTCGAGTATCCCACAGTTCTTATACCTTTGATCTCCGAGTTTATCTACTTTGTCATGCCTCTGACACAATTTAACCCACATCTAGTCATCTCCCTAACAACTAGATTCAGTTTCATGGTTGTTGCCACTCATACCTCACATATATCCCCAACCAAGGACAGTCTTGAGTCTCACCCCTTCTTGCCTTCATCCATGTTCCTCATCAGTTCCTGATCTCATCCAATGGATTTCATGAAGCCCTTTTCTTCTTAGAGTCGTGTCTCCCTTTCTGTCGACATCAACATAGTTTCCATAAGGGCGACAATATCTTGACTCTCATTACCTTTACAATGAGGAGTCTTGAATAGCACAGAGAGAACCATCATTGCTCTCTGTTGTCAATGACCCCCATGACATTCGACTTCAACACTTTATCATGTGGTGGTGGGTCTTACTTTACGACTATTGCAGTTATTTTTATATATGTCAAAGACCTCTGAAATCTGATAGACTATCAATGTCTACACATTATCGACACTTTTTAGAGGTCTCCTTACCTTTTTCAGAGTTTGTTCACCATCATAATTGTCCTCTGTTATTATCAAACCGCCCCGGAGGGCGCTGTAGTGATCTACATCAACACACAACTTCAGTTACTATCTTACACATTTTTGAGCTACATAACACGAGCATGGGGCATGCCCACCTCGTATGTACATAGTTTTATTTTTTCACCCCTTGTGAAAGGTTTGGGTCTTACAGGTTCCCCTTTCCCTCCAATGGGTCACTTTTGATACTCCCCACAATGCTCTTTATTACAAAGGTAATCTCATTAGAAGAAACATTGATGTATTTCGGCTATACATATGCTCCTAACCTAACACATTAGGGGGCATGTGTTATCACTGGAATTTCATCTACAAATGGTTACAGGAATCCAGCATCGTCAAAACACTCATTAGTTCACTCATGGACCCAAAATGCATTTCCAAAAGGTCCAAAATTATACAACCAGTTATAAAACTAGCATGTGCTAAGACAACACAGGGAGCGCCTGCACATGCACCATCTAGAAATGCAAGAAAAGAGCACATACGCATGATGCACGACTGTGGACGCAAAAAACCATGCACCCCTCAGAATGATGCATTTACGATATTGGTTGGCCTTCCACCCACTTCTGGTTCAACTTCCAAGTCGATTTGACACCGAAATCTTGACTAAATCTAACTGGTGGGTTGGTCAAAGACTCGTTGCATAATGCCTCAAAGCTATGCTATAAAAGGAGGCCATGGGTACACTATATTTTCAAGGAATTCATTTGTATTGTTTTGTTGTTGATATTCTCTTGGAGGATCCTCTTTCCTCATCAAGAGAATGCAAGCACCATTTCATTTGGCCATTCGCATCACCTCTTGAATGAATGTTCTTTGGATTCTCTTCACCATTTCATTCTAGTTTGTTACTTGTAAGAAGATCTCAATATTTTGGGGTCCAATAACCCTCCCTTGGAGGAAGAGGGGACCCATACATCTCCCTTTCTCTTTGGTGTTTTCTTTCCACTAATACAATCCTTTCCATTGGTGGCATGAATGTTGTTTATTTCTTGTTCTAATGTCCTTATGCACTCTAATTTAGTTTTTCTTATTGTTCTTAGTTGAGTCTTTTGTTTATATCATATGATTGATGTTTCTAACTCTTTCATTCACTGTTTTCTTTCCTAGCTAACTGTTGGTGTCTAGGTATGAATGATTTATTCACCCTTTTCCTACATTAATTTATCAATCTGGGTGCGTATTCTTTCAAGGAAACACACAAGGTATATGCAGGGGCAAGAGTAAAATTCGTTCTGGCCAAGGGTTCATGTTTAATATTCAAAGAATTACTGTCAAAATGGATTAACTACAGCTTCCGAAAAGTAATCATAAGAATCACACACTGTAACAGCAAGCATAAACTCATAAATAACACACTGTAATAGCAAGCATAAACTAATAAATAACAGACTGTAACAGCAAGCATAAACTGATAAATAACACATTGTAACAACAAGCATAAAATGATAAATAACACACACAAAAATACATAGCACCTGATCAGAAGAGAGCGCCCAGCTCTCTGATGAGGGCTATGTTAGTCATAGAGAAGATGAAGATAGAAAAATAGATAGTGTTTTATAAATATCAAAAGGGTTATTACAATCTCAATGGGGACATCCCCAGTTATAGGAATAAACTATCTTTTATACATTGAGAGGGAGAACAACCTCTTTCCCCAAAACATGGTAACCGTATCCCAAAAAATATACATAAGTTGGAATGACACCAGTACCAGATAGACAAGATCAACAAAATGCCCAAGATGATTCAGGGATCTGCGACTCCAGATGCGTGGCCTCTTTATGGCTTAGTTGTTGCTGTGAATAGCGGATCTGCTGCGGGATGAAGCTTTGGTCCTATTCTCTAGAAGCTACGGTCAAACATTCATTTTAGTGCTGTGAATAGGCAAAACTCCACGACTTTATTTCATTAATAAAATATTCCAATAGACAAGGCAGGGGTATTTACCTTACAGATTTAGCATAGTAAACATAGGTAAATTAGTGTAAAAAGGTAAAAAAGGTAATGGAAATGAAGAACAAATATAGCTCAATTTGGTGCCCAACATCTCCCCCGAACTAGCCTTCTTCATGCCCTCATGCAGTTCACCACCTCCGCAGGTACGGATTTCGCTGACTATTGGCTTCCTGAAAATGGGCGAGGTCATATTCTTCGGCCATCTCTATCCCTAGAACTTTAAATCCCCTTGAAAGGAGGACTTCTTCCCACCAATCTTCTGGGATGATATACGCTGGAGTGTAATCCTCTACTGGCAACCAAATAGTGGGAAACTAAAACTGAAGTCCCATCCATCAGACCCTGCAATTTTAGATACATGCCACATATATGGGCACTCTGAGGAGCACTCATGCAAAATTTGGTGCCCCAAAAGGTTCCCTGTTCCAGACAGATGTAGGTGTCATCATCCACCTTTTCTGACAGCAATCAAGGGCCTCTTCATGAAATGTGACTATTTGCTTAACACAAATATCAAGGCACCAATTTTGTGTTCTCAACATTCTGTCCCCATTCCCCTCAATTTCCAAAAAGGTGTTGTGTTTAGTGAACATGGTGACTGACCTCTCAGGTTCTCCTCTTACCATAAATGACTTTGTAACCTGATTAGATTCAAATGCGTTAAAAGCCTTCTGCCAGCTGATATGGTTGAAAGTGTAAGAGGTGAGGGCCCTTAAATGAATGTCTCCCACATATGGGACTGGATTGAATTCTCTGTCCAAGCGCAGTAGATACCCATGCAGGTAAAATTCACACTTCAAATGTTGAGTTGGTACGTCGTGGTGCCTCATTATTCGGAGGAAGTGTACACCATTTTCTATTTTATAACAAATCTCATTTTTTATGCTCTCCATGCAAAATAAAAGAAAACGTTCATGTAAGAATAAAGAATAACAAGAAGCAGGGGGGTGACATGCCATCACCTCTTGCGCCAAATTAAACATCTGCTCCTTATCAGTTTTCATCTCTGCTACTTGCTTTTCCAGCTGTTCCATCTTGAGCTGCTGCTTCGCATGCCTTAATCTCATGATGTCTATATGCTCCACATATTCAAAAATAGCCGTGGAGGCTCGTTCTTGAGCCCTTCTGACTTCATTTTGATACTGAGCCACAATAGATTTCCAAGTCTGCACTTCGGCCATTAAGGAATGCTCAAGGTCTTCAAATAATTGCTCGATCGGGTCTGTTTGAATAGCAGCAGAGGTTATGGCTATCTGATCCATCTGAGTCTTTGTTTCCACTCCTGTGGCCTTGGAATTTTTAGCTTGTTGCTTGTATTTATTCATCTGCTTCTGCATCTTGTGTACTTGTTTCCTTAGTTTCCTGACTTCCATCTTAAGCCACATTGTCTCTTTAGACTATGGCTGATGTTTTTTTTTGACTGGGAGTCTTACGACCTTCTCACCTGGCTCTTCCATTGGCTCATTCATTGGGACCGCTTCACTTAGTCCCTCCTCTTTGCCAGCATCTATTTCCTCTTATTGCGTACTCACCACGACTGGTGGTGCCCTTGCGAGATGCTTTCCTACTAATGTGTCTGTTGGCTGAGTAGCATCCACTCCACACGGTTTTGGCTTTTGTGATAAAATTGGAGGAATGGAGAGATCTTCTTCTGTGCGCCGAAGGGAATGAGTTCGCCTTGCTCCTCTTGGAATAAAGGAGAAAAAGGATAACTAGAAGGGATCTTCAATGTTCGGTCTTGAGTTCGATGCTAGTTCTTGTGGGTCAGTGCCAACCTCATGCCCTAGTTCTCCCAGTACTTCCTCCATGGGTTCCATGGCTTCTATGGTCGGGGTGGTCACGACCTCTTCTTCATTCGGGTTATCCTCCTCCATCGACTCCATGGTGACAGGAGGTTCTTGTGGGGTAGCCTTAGTTGCAATATCGACCAATTCACCCACTTCTGTCTGTTGTGACCCCACTTTTGTGGTTATCATGCTATCAATTTTCTCTGCTAGTTCCACAAGCGAGGCTGGTTCTTGTGGGACAACCTCGGCTGTGGTACTAGTGGGCCTTTCTGTGTCAATTTCCTCATCTTCCATTGGTTCCATGGTTTCGACTTGCTCTTGGGGAGCAATCTCTTCTTCAAATTCCTCAGCTTCCATCTCCTTCTCTTCCGGTTCCTCCTGGTCAGCATAATCATCTTCTCCTGCATTTTCCTCCTCCGTGGCTTCTGGTTCATCTTCTCTAGCATTTTCTCCCTCCGCAGCTTCTAGTTCATCTTCCCTGGTAGCCACAACGGTCGCTACTTCTTCCTCTGTGGAATCCCGAAAAAGTTCCCACGGGATCGGGATTTGTCTTATGGTATTCATTACTAACAACTGAACCAGCCCATGGTTGGTGATGACCACCAATACTTTTGCAACTCCTGAGCCAAATGTGCCATTAGGTGAAGGCTTCTCAATAAGAAATAAGGCACATTTAGTGAGAAAGACTCTGCTTGGGGAAATCGTAGGTGAGTTAGTATTTGGAGATGGTATTTAAATATGGTGGAGTATCTCCCTTCGCAAGTCATATATCTCATGACAAGATCTGCTACTTCTCCCCATGGATGCGACAGTGAGTTTCAGTTGTATCCTCAACCCTT
>JASDQU010501361.1:19405-31077 GCA_032191745.1 Picea mariana | reverse complement strand
CCTATCTACTAAGGACGAGAGTGAATCGCTCAAGGTCCAATACAATATACAAAGGCGCCCCTTCATAAATGGCTTCATTAAAGATTTGGTGCATCAACTTCAAAAAGGTTTTCAAGAAATTTTTTATGTGCTCAAAAAAACACGTTGTGCTTGCTCCATGCTCGCTTGATATTTGCGATGCTTTTGCATCATAATCCCTCACTTGAAAATTTTCACGGGCTCCTATCCATGAGCTCCTGCATGGTATATCCATGCTTCTGTATCTATGCTTCATTCTCCCAGCTGGCATCTTCCACTGGATGGCCCTTCCATTTGACCAAATACTCATAGTATTCTTTCCTCTTGGTCTTCTTACTGACTCTCTTGTCCAATATGTTCTCTATCTGTGGCTTCCCTGCAATTGGCATCTTCTTTTGCCACTGAACCCCTGGTTGTTCACTTTTTGTTCCTGCTTCCTTATCTTTATATGGATATAAATCTGCGACATTGAATATCAAAGATATTTCGATCCCATCCAGTAACTCAATCTCATAAGCATTTTCCCCCAATTTTTTCAAGACCTTACATGGCCTGATTTTCTTCATTTTCAATTTATTGTATGTTGCCCTCGGGAACCTTTCTTTCCTCAAGTGCGCTAGAATCAAGCCACCATCCTCAAATTGAAGTTGTCTTCGATGCTGATCTACTCTCTGCTTATACTCCTGACTTGAATTCTGCAATCGGACCTTCACTTGGCTGTGAAGTTCCTTCATCGCCTCTGTGAATTCTTCTACACTAGTGCTCCTAGTAGTAGTCTGTTCCAAATCTCTCAATTCAGAAACTCCTCTTGGCTGTGTGCCATATACAATATGGAATGGACTCTGGCATGTGCTCCTATTCACTGAGTCATTATAAGCAAACTCTTTCTGTGGCAATACATTGTCCCAACTGTTGTGGTGCTCCGCCACTAGGCTTCTCAGCAAGTCTCCTAGACTTCTGTTCACCACTTCTGTCTGCCCATCCATCTAAGGATGATAAGCTGAACTAAACAACAAGTTAGTCCCCAGCTTCTTCCATAATGTCCTCCAAAAGTGCCCTATGAATTTTGTATCTCTTTCCAAAACTATACTTCTGGGTAAGCCGTGAAGTCGAACGACCTCTTTGAAAAGCAAATTTGCGATGTGGGTCACATCACTGGTTTTCTGGAATGGGATAAAATGTGCCATATTGGAAAACCTATCCACTACCAAAAAGACTGAATCAAATCCTCTTTGTGTCCTTGGCAATCCCAATACGAAATCCATGCTGATTTCATCCCACGACCTCTCTGGTATGGGTAATGGTTGATAGAATCTTGCATTCTACTTCCTCCCCTTCAAATGCTTGAAAATTATACATCTATCTACAAACCTCTTGACCTCTGACCACATCCCTGGCCAAAAGTATGACTTGCTCAGCCTTGAAAATGTCTTATCATGACCGAAGTGTCCAGCCAATCCTCCACTGTGTTTTTCCTTTAGCAAGTTCTCCCTCATGGAACAATTTGGAATACACAGCTGATTGTCTCTGAACAACAATCCTTCCTGAATCATGTATTCAGCCCACTGGCTTCTATCCCTGAGAACTGAATTCTCAGCTGCTTCATAAGCTTCCTAAAAGTCTGGATCATCTGTGTACATGTCCCTGAGATCATCAAAGCCTAACGTCCTGACTTTGAACTTCTGCATCAGCAAACATTTCCTGCTCAAAGCATCAACCACTTTGTTAGCAATACCAAAAATATGTTTTATCACAAAAGTGAAATTTTGCATGTATTCAACCCATTTAACATGCCTCTAATTCAACTTTTCTTATTGAGTCACAAACTGCAATGCATGGTTATCACTATATAAAACAAATTCCTTCGGAATCAAATAGTGTCTCCATTTCTTCGATGCCTGGATGATGGCATAAAACTCCTTGTCATATGTGGAATACTTCACCTTCGCTTCATTCAGCTTCTCGCTGAAATATGCAATTGGTCTGTCATCTTGACTTAAGACTGCTCCAATTGCAAATCCGCTTGCATCACACTTTACCTGAAATGTCTTTTGAAAATCCGGCAACACCAGAATTGGTTGTTCCGTAATCTTCCATTTCAACGAATTGAAACTCTTCTCAGCCTCTTCAGTCCAGTGAAAATATTTATGTCTTTTCTTCACTGCATCCATCATTTCTACACTAATTCCACTGAAATTCCTAATGAAATTTTGGTAGAAACTAGCCAAAACATGAAAACTTCTCACCTCAAATATGTTCTTCGGTGATGGCCAATTTTTTATTACCTCCACCTTATCTGGATCCATCCTCAACTCATCTGCAGATATAACAAAACCTAGATAAATGAGCTCTGTCTTAATAAACGAGGATTTCTTCATGTTTATCAACAACTTCTTCTGCTATAGCTTCTTCATTATTGTAGCTAAATGCTTCAGATGTTCTGCCTTTGTCTTGCTGAAAATTAATATGTCATCCAGATACACAATGACAAACTTCCCGATGAATTCCCTCAAGACTTCAATCATTAACCTCATAAAGGTACTCAGTGCATTTGTCAAGCCAAACAGCATGACAAGCCATTCATACAAACCTTCGTTTGTCTTGAATGTTGTTTTCCATTAATCACCTTCTCTCATGCGAATCTGGTGATATCCACTCTTCAAATCAATCTTTGAAAAGAATTTTTCTCCACTTAAGCAATCCATTAAATCATCCATTCTTGGCAATGGAAACCTGTACCTAATGGTTATATTATTGATGGCTCTTGAGCCGGTACACATTCTCCAACCTCCATATTTTTTGGGACTGAGTACCGTTGGAACGGCACACGGGTTCAAACTTTCCCTGACCAATCCTTTGTCTAGCAGCTCCTGGACCTGCTTCTTGACCTCTTCATTTTCTTGCGGCATCAACCTATACGCGGCTTTATTCGACAAACTAGCTCGTGGTATGAGGTCTATATGATGACTCACACTCCTCATCGGTGGCAACAAATGAGGTAATTCATCCACCACGATGTCAGCGAACTCTTCCAGTAGTTCCTAAATTTTTCCTAGCAGATCGTCTACTCTCGTGCTAGTCAAAACAATCCTTGGTTTCCTGACCACAAAGAATTGTGGATGTTCTTTCTTCTTCACCTCCGTAAGAAGCTCCTTCCCACTCATGAGGAGTATAGTGTTTCTGCCTTTTGGTTTTACCTCCTTATCCTTGATTGGAAGCAACATATGAGTTCTCCCATTCTTCTCTAAGGTATATGTATTCATCTTCCCATCATGAATCACATTTATGTCATATTGCCATGGTCTACCCAGCAATAAATGACAGACATCCATAGGAATAACATCACAGAGTATTTTATCATTATACCCTCCTATTTTGAATTCAACTAAACACTATTTAGTGACATTTACCTGATGTCCCTTCTGTAGCCATGAAACTTTGTATGGACTCGGGTGATCAGTCGTCTCCAGCTCTAGCTTCTCTACCATCTCAGTTGAAACGAGATTATCTATGCTACCGCTATCCACAATAACCTTGCATACCATGTCCTTGGTTTTGCAAGCAATTCTGAAAAGTCTGTTTCTTTGAGCTGAGTCCTCTACCTCCTTCTCGGGTGTTAAGAGAACTTTACGCATCATCAACGACCTTTCGCCTTCAACATCTTCTACTTCAACATCTCGCCTCTGTGCCTCAGCGATGTGAGTCTCTCCACTATCCTTCTTTTTCTCTAGACACTTGAATGACCTGTGCCCATTTTTTCCACATGTGAAGCATGTGATTACTCCACCTCTTCCTCTTCCTCTACCTCTGGTACGAGGAAACATATTGTTATCAGCATACCCTCCTCTCTGCTCAGTATGCTGCCCTCTCTACTTAGCATGCGGCCCTCGCTGTGAACTTCCACCTCTCTCGGTTCTAGTCTGAGGCTTTTTCCAATCGTCCTTGGGCTTCTGATATTTATCTTGGGCAACCGATTTGCCTTTAGGATGACTCCTACCTCAGCCTCATTGACCTTGCTTACGGCTCAACTTCTCTTCAACTTTCAAAGCCATTTGATAGGCATCCTCCACCATTCGGATGGTTTCCATGCTCATCTCATCTTGGATATCATATCTCAGGCCATTCATATACCTGGCAACTTTCTCATCATCACTCTCCCGATGACCTACCCTAATGTTCAGTCGATAGAATTCCTCCATGTATTCTTTTACTGTCATCAGCTTCTGTCTCAGGTTCTGCATCCTTCTGAACAGAGTGATTTGATAATCTCTTGGGATGAACTTTGCCTTCATCTTTGCAATCATTTGATCCCAACTTTTAATCTTTTGCTTGCCCTTGCAGCTTCTATCTACTTGTATCTCGTCCCACCATAATGATGCGTGTCCCTTCAATATCATGATAGCATGCCTGACTTTTTTATCCTCTTCGACATCTTCATAATCGAAGTATGTATCCAGAGCTCTAATCCATTCTAAAATCTCTTCTGCATCCAGATTCCCCCCATAAACTGGAATGTCCATCTTCATTTTTGCACCCATCCATGCAATAGCTTTGATTAGACGTTCATTGGCTGCATCCTCGGCTGCAACTTCTTCTTCTTGTTCAACTTCAACCTCACTTTCAGAATCACTTAGATTCCCAGCACCGACTGTGCGTCTTTGTGCTGTTTCCATATCTTCGAGTCTAGCTCGTAGATCACGTATCTCTCTTTCCATTTCTGGATTCAGCGCTTGCCTACCCCTTCTTCTCGGGTTTTCTCTTTCCTTTGGATCGGGTGACTGTCTATCCCATATCCTTGGTGGCATGGTGAATTTCCTTCTTCTCTGCTATAGAAAGCAAAGAAATTTTCTTGCTCTAATACCACCTGATGCAAGCGCACCCGCTAGGCACGTCTTCTCACAGGATCTTTCCTTCTTCCTCGGCCTGAAGAATTGAGAGGTTCTTCTATTTCC
The DNA here is from genome assembly GCA_032191745.1 of Picea mariana. Classification (NCBI taxonomy): domain Eukaryota; kingdom Viridiplantae; phylum Streptophyta; class Pinopsida; order Pinales; family Pinaceae; genus Picea; species Picea mariana. Next base: position 26,107 of record JASDQU010501361.1, on the reverse strand, counting down.
CTATCGCAAAATTCTCACCCACAACACTCTCTCACAGGATCTCCCCTTCTTCTATTGGGAATCAATGCTGGCCTGTTACTCTGTTATCAGGGTTCCTTCTATCGGGATTTTGGCATTTGCAATGTCCAAGCAACTTACTTTACTGATCCCCAATACGATCCTTTGCTACCTTAGCCCTTCCTGGCTAAGCCTTTATTCCTTGTGACCGTTTTCTATAAGACCGCAGCCTTATATCCTCCTATCAAGTTTTTGGACTTGAAAATCCCGATGAGATCTTTTTTCCACTAGCCCTCCAGGCTAAGCTTGTGGTCCATGTGATCTTTATCTCACAAGACCGCAGCCTTGTCCCCCATTGGGGTTTCGGACCTTTCAATGCCAAAATGAAAACATCCTCAGGACTCACAATTCCTCGAATCCCGACGCACTCTCCACGCGTTATCCCTCATAGCTAGGCTCTGGTCCATATGACCGTTGTCCCCGTGACCACAATCTTATCCCTCGTCGGGACTTTGGGGTTTCCAATGTCAAAATGCACTGCCTCACAGGATTCTTGATCCTCCAAATCCTGACTCTCCGCTACACTGACAGCTGGTCCACACAATGGCGCTCCCCACTTCTCTGATATGCTAACAGATGGCTCCTACTCATCGGGGTTTCGCGGTTTGCGATTCCAAAATGCGTAAACACTTTGTCACCGGGATCCCCGATATCCCGATGACCCAAAGGCTGATCAACACTTCCTCTCAGGACTTTCCTTGATGGCGTCGATTTCTGCCCTGCGTTCTCCTTTAGATGGATGGTCTTGATTTCTTCGGGATTTCAAGACTTGTGATGTCCCAACTTTCTTGTCCTCAGGAACTCCAATTTTTCGAATCCGGAAACTCTAATGGAGTCTTCCCTTTCGGGATTCTTTCCAAGAACTTAGATCTTCACCATGTGTCCTCTAAAGATGGACGGTTCTGATTCAACCTCGAGATTTCGAGACTTTTGATGCCCGATGTCACAATTCCTTTGTCAACTTAGAACCCCGATCGCCGAAACGTCGACGGGCTCTCGATGACTGCCACTTGTCTTCTCAAGATGGATGGCTTAGATTGACTCCGATATTTTCACTATGAAAATTCCCGATCACTCGTCCTTGTGACTCCCGATTTCTTGAATGTCGAAATTCCGATGGCCATGCCTCTCATTGGAATTTTCCTCCTCCCGTTCACAAAGCTTAAACTCTGTGCAACTCCTAGCCAATCCAACGACCGACGGGTATTTTTGTGAAGATCCTACGGTTCACAGTCTCCTGAGATTGAAATTTGGATGTAGTTGTAACCCCCTCGCTTCTCTGGCAGATTTGACAGCTGGCGGGATTTCGCTAATCCTCTCCACAAGATCCTGACCGTCGATTCTTCCCTTTGGCGATTCCTTGAGAATGATCAAGTGTTCCTCTGCGGAACTTGTCTTCTTGTGGTGCAACTGGGCAACGCCTGGTTTACACACTCCACGGCACAAAATTCCAGTGCTTCTCTTCGATGAGCTTAAAAGCTTTATCCCTCCTGAGCTTCCACACAAATTTCAACCTCGAAGAGGGTCCTTGCACGCACTCCTTGCGGAAATCTTCAGAAATTTTCAAAGTATCTGAGAACTTCTCGACTCTGCGCCCACCTGCAGCAACAATCCTTGAGTTCTTCACTCAGATTCACATTTCTGAGTCTTAGCTTGGCTTGCGCATTACTTGCACAACTCCTGTGCCCAACTGCACTTCTAGGTATTTAGAACAAAAGTTAATCTATCCGAACCCTCCGTCAACGCACTCCTTGCAGACGATTTCAACTACACTCCTTGCAGGAACTCTGACTCAAATAGAGAAACAATTGAAACTAATTCACTCTACCCTTTAGACTTCAATCTCAACACATGAGATCATATACACATAATATCAAAGCATATGTATAACAAGAAACGAACATTCATGATCATAGAATTCAAACATTCATACATAGAGAATAACACAAAACCATGAATCTAAATCAATTTCTTCTATTAATTCAAGATTTGTACATGGGTGTCCTCCTATAGCTCTCTGCTTTGCTTCTATGCTCTTCATGTTTCTAACTATTCCTGAATCAACTATGTTACAACATACAATGAGGGTGTCTATATCCATTTTCCCTCCTTCTTTCTAAAACTGTCTAATCTATGAATTCAAGTCTATCTACATGCATTAACTAGTTTAAATGCCTCCTATCTACTAAGGACGAGAGTGAATAGCTCAAGGTCCAATACAATATACAAAGGTGCCCCTTCATAAATGGCTTCATTAAAGATTTGGCGCATCAACTTCAAAAAGGTTTTCAAGCAATTTATCACATGCTCAAAAAAATACGTTGCGCTTGCTCCATGCTCGCTTGATATTTGCGATGCTCCTGCATCATTTATCCTGCCGAATGACTCTTGAATGATTGTTGTGAGCAATTTAAACCTCTTAGAAGAAAAATTCAACAGGGCTTTAGTGATGAGATTAGTGAGGATATTTTGGAATGTTCTCAAAATGCTACTAACAGTTTTGATGGCCATTCGAATGGGTCTATTCATGAACAATTTTCTACTGGAAATATTTGTGAAGGACAGTATTTTAGTGAAGAAATTATTGAAGATTATATTGATGGTGAACAATTTTTTTTATCATTGCCAGTTGAAATCAATCAAAAGTCTCCATCCTATCATGATGAAGAAGATTTTATCATTCATGAAACTTTCTCTCATTCTTCTTTTCAAGGAGACGTTTTCCAAGATGTTGTTGATGATAGTGTCATGGATAGTATGAAAACAAATTTATTGGACTCTCATAATGAAATTTTTGTTCCAAAAGACTAGGTTGTTCATTTGTGTTTTTTCTTTGAAGAGCATAATGAAACAATTTTTTGTGAATTTCAAAATTCAATTTTTTTTTATAGTCAACCTATATATGATGAATATGAAAATGGAGAAGACAAGAATTTCACATCAGCATTCATTGAGCTGTGCAATAGTGAGCCCTTTTTTATGAGTATGAATCTAATGTTGGAGAAATAGATGAAGGAAATCAACCCATCCAAGATGTTGTTTTTCACTGTAATAAAACAAGTGATGGTCATGTGTTGTTTCAAGGAAATCAAGTGCATTATGGTCTCACAAATACAACATAAATTGCAGGGGAGAAGTTTGGGTTTTTTCATCAGCTAGAATTTTTTCATATTATATATAATATAGTAGCCATCTACATGGAGTCAGTGTTTCTGGAGGTTCAAAATTTTGTAGCATTTGGAATTAAAGAAATTTGCAGTTGTAAGTATGGGATGACCATTCATTTTTTACTGCAAACATCTCATTTTTTCTACATTATTATTTACTTGCAAGGAAGAAGACCATCTTGTCAGTCAAATGCTTTCATGTCTTCATTGGAAGTTTGATCTAACCTGATCAAGGAACTGATTGGTTAGTTGTGTAGGAGTTGTAGATAAATATGATTTGTTTTTTAGCATGTTGGTTTCAGTTTGAAGATCAATTTACAGTATGAGAGTAGTGTCAAGTTTTTAGTATGCAAGAATAAGGACTCCATATCCCAATGGAAATACTACTTTCAGTTTTGTGGTTGTTATTTTGGATTGCAAATAAAGGAATGACTGGACAAAGAAATAATTACAGTAAAAGTTGATGATGATGAGGGATGTGAAGGCATTGGTCAACAAGTTCTTAAAGTTTCATCATCAAAATTTATCCCCAGAAGGATCCAGTGTTAGTACTTAACCTTGTTTTTTACTGATTGGGTGTCCTTAATCCCTGTTGTACCCATTTTCCATGATTTTTTGCTAAAACTTTGTTTTTCCCTCTTGTCTTGGAAGCTTATTTTTCAATCTTTTATGCACATTTTAAATGATTTTGAGGTTTTTAAATATTAGGATTTGATATGAAAATTTTCTTGCACATCACTTGTCTTTTCATCATTTGAATTTTCAAAATTTTCCAAGTTAGAAAAGGTGATGCAAGAATAACGCTATTCCTGCAGCACCGGGAATAATCATTGTTCTGCATGCACCACCCTACTCAGATCGTGTCCTAACATTTTAAATCATGATTAGAGGATCTTCACACCTCTTTATGATCTATTTTAGGTTGATATTCTTATGATAACATATATATACAAAGGATTGAGTTGTACTTGCCACCTCTACATCAAATCAACATGCTCGATTATCATGAATGAAATCGTCATCTACCTATATTAGTATGTATGTTATTCTATGAAGGGTTTGCAGGTAAAGAGATAACTTCTAGTCTTTTAACAGCTCCCAAGAATTGAAGATTCAACTCTAGATCTTCTTAGAATCGTCTACAGGATTGTATTAGCGACATGGCGCCCAAAAAGAGTGGCCAGATAATCAGATTGGAGCTTGAAGGTACATAATTGCTTGAAGCATTTCCTCAGATGGCCTAGAAATTCAAGGATGTTGGTTGTTTCGAATTCTTCGCAATGTTTTAGGGTCATGATGAACATATATCTATGACATTTGCACAAAATTTTGATGGCTTCGAATCTGTGGTTGGAAAAATTCTAATGCACGTGATAGAGCATTCCATTGCTAAACCCTGCTAATTACCAACATATGGGGAAAGATGGTGGAAGAAGGAAAATGTATTCATGGAGTTTGTGAATCCATTTTTACATCCAGAAAAGAAAAAATCTAACTAGAGCAAGGGTATACCACACAAATGGGTAAGGAAAGAATGGCACACTGCCTTACTGATTATCCACTAGTACATTACATGTGAAGGAAGTTTTTATTTGGTCCATCTCTATCATATTAGACTATTGATTCATGTAAATGGTGATTACTCTCTTAACTTACCGGGCCCTTATGCGCTTTTATAACTCCTTGACAGTGGTGTAATTTCCTTCGTGCTCAAAAGAAGTGTCTAATCTAGTCATCCTCTATAATTAATACTTTCCTTATTGTGGCATTAATTCCAAATCCATCGTCGGATTCATCCTTCGATATGCCAGTCTATCATGATCCTCGGTGGCACCTTACATTTATGACTATGCGTCTCCCAGACAGTTCATCGTTACTTCTTTTTATCTATCATTTATGTGCTTTAATACCCTCAATGGTATTAACTGTCATGTTTTTCACTTTAAATTTGTACGCACTTCATTGTTTCTGCATCATTCATGTTATCCCTACAACACTCCCTTTTTTTGTGCAGGTCTTGTTTCTTTATTTACCATACTTCTGACTACCTTTGTTTTTCTTTCTAGTTTTCCACTTTTTATTCGTTTCCTTGTTTTTCTACTTTTTTTTTCTCTCTATTTATTTCCATACTATAGTACAACTACTATGGTACATGTATTCATGCGCAACTTCACATTATTGGGTAGAAATTCACCCATCTCTATAGAGTTTCAACTTACTTCCATTCACCAATCCCCCTAGGACTTCCCCATTCAGTGTATCCAATTGTGCAACACCTACCTCTATCATATACTTAATCACATATGGACCCAACCAATTCATCCTGAACTTCCCTGGGTGTTGCATAAACTTGTTTTCATATAACAATACTAAGTCTCCTACTTGAAATACCTTTTGCTTGATATGTTGATCATGCCATGCTTTATCTCATGCCTTCTGATCTTATTGATAGAATCCTGCAACAAATATGTCTTCTTCAAGCTGTAACAAAAGTGAAAATCTTTCCTCGAATGCACCAGAATCTAAAATATAAGTAATTGTTACAATGCGCAGGCTGGGTACAATAAATTCTATTGGAATAACTGCTTCTTTCCCATATATCAACCTGAACGATGTTTTTCCTATCAGCTTCTTGCTCATAATCATGTATGCCCATAATACTGTAGGAACCCTTAGGTCCCAATCCTCTCTTCCTACATTGTAGATCTTAGTCAGTTCATTCTCTAGAAAGTTTTTGAAGGATTTTGATGTTCCATTAGCTTGAGGATGATATGGAATGCTTCTTTGATGATGAATTTGAAATTACTCTATTAATGTTGCAATGGTATTCTTCAAGAAGCGTGTCTACTTTTCACTCAGCAAGATGCGTAGACATCCAAATCTTCTCACTACATTATCAAACATAATGCACACATCATTTTCCACGTTATAGTCTATAACTGGTGTTGCTTCGTCCCATCTGGTTAAATACTTTGTCATAGTCATTACATACTAGCCCATATTCACGCTAGTGGATTTATTGGTCCAAAATCATGTATCTCCCATTTATATAACTCTTGTAGTGTAACTTGTGGGTTCAATAAAATTTCATCCCTTTTGGATGAATTTCCTACTCTTTGACAAACATCCCATGCCTGACAGTATTCTTTAGCATCCTTGTGAAGTGTAAGCCACCAGAGTCCTATGCAAAAACTATTATGCATGATATCTTTACCTGCATAGTGTCCTCCTACTATACCTTCATGTGCTTCTACAAGTATTATTGGCCTTTCATGTTATTCCACACATCATCTTAATATTCCATCTACACCTAACTTGTATAAATTTCCTACAATTAGCTGGTAGTCAGCTTCCCTTACTACTAGCTACTTATTATGTGCCATTTTCATGTCATATGGAGCTATTCTTGTACTTAAAAACTGTACAATGTCTACAAAGTAGTTATCCACCATTTTAAATGAAAATAACTATGCATCTG
>JASDQU010501361.1:394-19385 GCA_032191745.1 Picea mariana | reverse complement strand
TCTAGCTGGTAGTCAGCTTCCCTTACTACTAGCTACTTATTATGTGCCATTTTCATGTCATATGGAGCTATTCTTGTACTTAAAAACTGTACAATGTCTACAAAGTAGTTATCCACCATTTTAAATGAAAATAACTATGCATCTGAAAAATTGTCATCTATATTTCCTGCATCTTCTCTTGAGATTATGTGTGATAAGTGATATGCTCCTGCATTCAACTTTCTTAGTTTCACAACAACCTCAAAATCGTATTCCTTGAACAAGAACAACCATATGCATATTATTCCCCCCAACATTGTCTTGTTCACTAAGTATCTTAGTGCAAAATGGTCTGTATACATTTTAAAATGAGAACCCAACAAATAGTGGCCAAATTTATACAGCGCATATACCATATCGAATCCCTCTCATTCAGTCGCAGTGTAATTATTTTTTTTTGTTGAAATATTTCAGCTCGCAAATGAAATTGGTTGGTCTATGTCTCCTTCTCCAAGCTGAGAAAATACTGCACCCAAATCTATGGATGAGGCATCCACGTGAACATGAAATTCCCTTCTCCAATCTAGAAATATCAAAATCAATGTAGTCATTAATTTTTACTTCAAAGTGTCTAGCCCTTTCTGACAGTCCTCGTTCCACTCGAACTTCACTTATTTTTCAAAAACTTCTCCATAGGTGTTGTAATATGCACATAACCCTTAATGAACTTCATGTATTATCATGTATGACCCAAAGTTTCTCTCAACTGTCTGACTGATGTAGGTGGTTGTAAATCCAAAATCAATGTAATCTTGGTAGGATCCACTAATAAACATTGCTTACATGCCACATGACCCAACAAAATTCCAAACGGTGCACAAAAAATACATTTCTTCAAATTCAGTGAAATATGACATTACTTGCACCTATACAACATTAATTTGAGTACTTCTATATGATTCGTCAATATACTAAACACAATTCAATCATACATGTAAATTTCAAGGAACTTATGAATAAATTCCTTAAAGGTTGTAGCAACTACTCTTAAAAACACTGCAGGTACATTCTTCATCCCAAAAGGCATCACTGTGTACTAGTAGCTTCCCCACTTTGTTGCAAAGGTAGTTTTATCCCTATCTTCCTACACAATTTTAATTTGATGATATTCTGAGAAACCATCTATGAAAGAATAGGCCCCCCTGCCCTCCTACATTATCTAACACTTCATGTGTGAATGGTGTTAGAAATGGATCATGCAGGCATGCACCATTCAGTTACCTTAAGTTGACATAGATCCTAATCCCTCTTGTTTTCCTATCCTTCACCACCATTGGGCTTATCCATTCTGATTCCTCAACTAGTTAAATAATTCTTTCCTCTAGCATTCCTTCTGTCTCAACCTTTACCTTCTCTTTCTACTTTGGATTTAACATGTAAGGTCTTTGTCTAACTGGCTTAATGCCTAGTTTCAAAGGGATCTTCATTTCACCTAACACACTAGCTATCCCCTTCATCTCCAAGAATGGAGTTGGGAAGAGATCCTGATACTGGCGTAGTAATTCTGCAATTTTCTCTACATTTTCATCATAACAGTAGTCACCCATCTGCGCAAACTTTGGGTTCTCCTCTATTCTAACATTTACCTATCATGTCTTTAGTGGCTGCACATACACAGTAGATTCAAGCTCTAGTCCTTCTACCGCGCATTCTCTCTTCGTTTCAGGTACTTGTATATTTATGGGATCTTCCTTGTCCTAATCTTCCTTAGCAATATTATAACACTCTAGTAATTCATGAACTATCATGGAAGCTCTATGCACACTACACACATGTATTACTTCCATCAGTCCTTCTCCTAAAAAGATCTTGGTTCTGATGGCCTGCAAAGCTGCATATAGTAATGTATATTCATGTTTGAAATTAAATGTTACCTTGAACCTCTAATTTAGTTAGTCCCAATCCACTATTTCTCTGCACATTTCTAGCTCGAGGTACCAGTTCTTAGGAATTGTATCCAATGTATGTATGAACTAGTGCATTCATTCCTCCTTTGGTAGTGAACTCCATATATTTCGACACTGCACAATATAATTTTTTGTATCACCTTCCCTTTTAAAATTCTATGCAATATACTCTGTGTTACTTAATCTAATTTGCAACAATTTTCTACACTTATGCCAATCTTTTATCCTTTATTTGTGCACAACCCACCATCTGGCTAGAGGGTCTTTGAAGACATCATATAATGCCAATAATATTTTTTTCAGGTATATGCAACTCAACTACTTGTACAAAAGTTTCTATGTTCGTCAATCCATCATACCTGGGAAGATTGCATAGCTCCTTTCCAATCCAGCGCAATGATCGAGTAATGTGAGCACATTATCTGGTGGATACTTCAGGCATCCTATGCTACCAATGTTCCAGTCCTTCCTTTGATTCTGACACACATGAGCTAATGATTCTCCAACTAAGTGCACCATATTTAGTGGGATTAACATAGTCATCGATTCACGTAGTTATATTATACAAGTTGTCAATTTCATTCCCTTTTGCTGGTTGTATGTACCTATTTCCTTCTGACGGATCCAATGGAGCATTAAATTTTAAATATCCTACTTCAAATATCATCTCCCTCCTCTTTAGATTAATGATCACCAGATTGTCAAAATCACATTCTAACCCCATCAGTGCTAGGTATGGTTGAATTTCATCCACAATTTTGATAATTTCAAAATCTTCTATACTCCACATGCTACATCCAATCTATGTTCACAGGTATCCCTGTCAATCACCCAATTGGTACTATCTTTTGTTGGTTTTCCAGTCTTAGCTACACAGGACACCAAATCAACTTGGGTTTCCCCATCCTTTCCAATGTTTTCTTCAGTAACACATTTAAATCAGATCCCAAGTCTAATATGACATTGTCCACATCATACTCTCCAATATGTGCACTTAATATGAATTCTCCAATAGTCCTCTTCTTACACAGTACCTAATTTACTACCCTCTGTGCGGTAGGAAATTCCCTTTCTTGTGCGCACCAATTAATCATTATACATAATGTATTCAACACAGTTTCATTTTTCATCTATTCTAAACAATTTTTGAGGAATTCTCTTAAATTACTTACCTTATCCAACAACCTTTATGGGATAGTACGATCATACACTGGAGTCATGTCAACCATAGGGGGTGCATATGATGTCATTGCTACCCAATCCAGTCCTAGTATCTCCTTTCTTTTCTTCTTGTACGTCTCTTTCTCTTGTTGTGGGGCAAACATTGGCATAAGACTTGTTGATTTCTTCACCCATTGCTCAACCTTCCTTCCTCCAACTTTCACATCAATCCCTATTCTAGATCCTTCACACGTAACAACTTCTATTTTAGGTCATTCATCACATATCTCTGCTGATATATTTTGAACATTCTAATTCGGGTTATGATTCTGATTCCCTCTTGCCTACTACTTCACTAGTATTTTAGGACAATCTTATGTCATGTGGTCCAATGCTCGACAATAGGGACAAGTTGTAAAATGATTTGGGTAGTCACAAGCTAAGTGTCTTTGTTGATTACAGTTGTAACATATTGTTGGTTATAGTTGTAACCTTTACTAAATCCTCCACAGTTTCCTTGATTAAATCCTCTCTGATTTTTATACTGTGAACCTCCTCCCTCTGTCGCAATAGTATCCTCTTGAATTATGTACATATCCGAAGTGCGCTATCTCATCAAATTGAATGCACAAAAATCCTTTTCTTCATGCCCTACTGATTTGAAAAACCTACAGAACACATTTCTTGGCGTACTCTAGTATTTTTTCAGCAATGGACAATCATGTGGGTGATGACCCCATTTCTTACATATCTCACAATATCTACCTCTTGGTAATGGATTCGATGCTCTAGTTGCCAAATAATGTGCAAAGGTTGGGAACTCTTCCTTATGGTGGCCTTTTTTCCTACACTTGGTACACTAGACATGTTCCCACTTCTCCTTTCCCTTTGTAAGCTCTTCCAAAAGAATGATCAAGGCAACTAATTGCATCTACACTTGCTCCATTCCCCCACTATCTCCTATGGGAGATGCTTCCAGCTTCATTTCTATCTCCAACACTTCAGGATGCAACATAACCTTTTGTTGTATCAATGGGTCATGGATGTGTGGTAAGAGTCGATCAATAAACCATTCCATGTGTTGTTGATCATGAGTTTAGAACATTAACCTGCCCATCACATCCTTGAATCTCTGATCAAAGTCCCACACTGATTCTGTTTTAACCTATTTGATTTCCTTCAACTTTGTAATGTACTATGACTCATATTTTGGCTTCTTAAACTCTTTCAACAACACTTGTGTAATTTCTGCTAAATTCCTCATTTGGCCTATATGTGTGGTACTCTGTAGTTTCATGTACCATACTAGCACATGACCTCTAAATGTTGTTTCCAACTATGCAATCTTTACAGCCTTTTCTTGGACATTCTTTGCAGTCCAAATTGTCTCACATACAAATAGATGGGTTTTTGGATCTTCTGACCCCACTCCTTGAAATTCAGGATGTCTCAACATGTAGTCTAATGTTACCATTTCATTTTGTGTAGTATCCCCTCTCGGTGATGTTGGTTGACTCTGACTCAACACACTTCTTCCACTTCTTTGACTTGACGCACTACTCCCACTACTCTGACTACCACTCTTATGACTTCCTCTACTAGCTATAAGAACCTTTGACAAATCCTCAATGATTACCTTTGATCTTGGTGACGCACACGGGGTCATGGATTAGACATAGGATCCAACCTGAGTAGGTGTTACCAGTTCTTCTATTATAGGATTGAACTGAGACTCATCTCCCTCTTATGTTGTGCATGGTACCTTGACGATATGGACTATTGTGTAAGCCCTCTCCACTCATACTCACTATGGGACTCTCCTTTCTTAGCCCCATTCTTCACGCTCTTGTACCTTCCTCCACTACACAACACTACAAATTCATCTTCTCCTTCTGAGATACCTTCTTCATCTCTATGCATCCTTAGTTCTTCCATTTTCTGTTCATCCCTCTATTCATTCTTTCCTACCTTCAAGTTATCCCATGGTCATTTCCCAGTTCCCTTGTGTGTGCGAAACCCCTTAGAAATTGGATTTCATCGGAATGACACACTTGTCACGCAAAAACATATTTATCCAAGTAGATAATGACTTCATAAATTTTCCATGTGAACCCTTAAAGAAATCCCTTTCTGCAACATTGTATGAATGTGTATTGTCTATAGAAAATTTCGTGACATAACCCCCTAATATGTTGTCTAACCAAAAATCAGTTGCGTGGGAAGTATTATTGCTTACTGAATTTAACTATCTTACCAACTCAAGTATCTGGTTCCTCGACACAATTGTTCAGTACCTTTTGGTGTCTATCCTCATTCAGTGTTGCATAACAAGTTGTTCTGCAAACCAATCTAATCTCTCCATATTTCTCTGGGAAACCCTTTTTCTCCATACAAATAGAATTTTCATGGATTCCATGATTTTATCTTTCAACGTCTCCCCTGCCAATTCCATCAATGCTTTTGCATGCCCTTGAATCAATGTCTCATAGAAAATATTAATCAAGGCAGTGGACATGTGCGTCGAGTATGTCAAGAGAAAATAATGTTTTTCAGAGAGAATTATATTAATCTAAGGCTTTGGGAATGCACATGAAGGGTAACAAGTCTTTTGAGATTCTTCCTATACAACTTTTCAGTGTAGATAATATTACAATGGTAAAAGAAGGCTTGGAATGAGTCAGATGAGTCAACTTTAGGGTTAAATTCCAGAGATAAGTAGGATATCATAGGATTTAATACATATTTAAGGGTTTAATATTGATTTTATGTCTAGGGTTTAATATAGATTTTAGGTTTAATACCATATATACTTATATACCATATATAATTAGGATATCATATATTTTAATCTTTTTGCAATCAGGAAACTTTTCATCATAGATAATATTACAGTAGTCCAAGAAGGCTCAAAATGAGTTAGATGACTTGACTTTGATGCCCTTTTCATGCAAAGCTTGTAACATTGTTGAATGAATCTTCATTCTGGTCATGCTTTGGATATTTCTTCCTATGGACACTCAATTTAGAGGATTTTGGATATTTCTTCCTACCGATGCTCAACTTAGAGGCTTTAGGATATTGCTTTCTATTGACACTCGTCTTAGAGGCTTTTGGATATTTGGATATTGTTCAGGAATTGAATCAAACATATTGATAATAACTTAATAGAAACAATGATTATTTAATAAAAGTCAATTGTTATCTAATAAAAGAGAGAATAATATCGCATACATCATGAAAACGTAATGACAAATATGTAGAGTGACAAAGGCACATAAATTCCCTAATAAAACACATTTAAACACATAAAAAAATATTTTGAACGTACCTAAGTAGAATGTCTATGGTTTTGTAGGAACTAATGTCCCTTTGCTATCTTGATCAATGTCTTCTTCTCCTGAATAATGCAGCTCTCCTCTCCTAATAGGTTGGTCTCCAGATGGATTGGTATTTTTGTGCAACAACATGTAAATTTGGATTCAATTGTATTTTATTACTCCTATAAATATTGCCACCACTCATATCCCTTTTTTCCCACTCGTATCTATGTCAACTCATCAAAATCACCCCACTACTCTTTTGTTTCCACTCCTCTCCATGAGGTAGTGAAATGTTACCAGAGGCGGAATAAATTATAGTAAATGTTTAAAATGCATCAACCTTTTTATGTTTAAAGTGCATATAAATTTTTCTTGGTACTTAATTATCTGAAGTAAAAACTCCTCGACCTTTTTCATGGTACTTAATTATTTCAAGTTCAAAAATACTAATACTTAATTATTTCGAGTTAAAACTGATGGTACTTAATTATTTCATGTTAAAACTCCTTGGTAATTTTCCTGGTACTTAATTATTTCAAGTTAAAAAGTCCCCAAAAATCTTTCCACTCCTTGGAAATTTTTCATGGTACTTAATTATTTGTGTCCACTCCTCGACATGGGAGGTGGTCAAAAGTAACAACACACCACGTAGTTATTTCAAGTTAAAAAATTGAAAATTTGTGTCCACTCCTTGGCATGGGAGGTGGTATTTTCCACTCCTTTCCATGCTAAGACCTAACATAACAACATGTGTTAGAAATGTAAAACGTAAAAAAATAATAGTGAAGAGGTAAATGTTAAAAGTTAACAAACCTTGTTCAGATTTTCAAAAGTATGCTCAGTGGAAATTGATAAGCCACCACAGTAAATTCTTAATAAGAAACCACAATAAGTAATGATAAACAGACACATTCATAAATGAAAGAGAGTTATGCTAGCAATATCATTCATTGATTTAGAGACAATGATGAGAATATGCCAGCATCTTTAATTCCTAGCCACAATATTAGACTTTGTAATTAAAAACTTGATTAATCCATTGATTCCAATAGAGAATGCATATCGACATAAAAATAAAGAAACTTCCCTACACAAATACTAAACTCACACGTCATGCGTACCACTTGCGATGGTTGTCAATGGGGAGAGATGCAAAGTATGTGGCCAACAGGGAGATGCATAAGATGCAAGAGTATGTGGCCAACAGGGAGATGCGTAATATGCAAGACTACAGTACGAAATTTGCAAGCATGGATGTCAACTTTATTTCTTTAATTTACAACACATCCCACTTACTAGTGATGGAAATTGCTTCACACTTTCTTCTTATGTCGATGGATTCCAATTGTTTTGTGTAAATAATTGGGTCCCAACTAAAGGAATCATATCGGTAATATTTGGTAGGCATAAATACTCAATAATACAGTGATGGGAGGTAATTGATAGGAACTTCATGCTTCCACCCATTCAAAATGCAACATTCGTTTCTTCATTTCAAAACAATTTAATAATAAAAAAAATATGCGTAAGATGTGGGATGTCCTCTCTAATGTGTTAATTTACAACACTTCACACTTTCCAATCATGGACATCGCAACTTGCCTCCCACTTTTTTCTTATGTCGGTGGTTGCCACCTATTTTTCCTTATGAATTGGTAGATTCCAGTTGTTTTTCATAAAGAATTGGGTCCCAAATAAAGGAATCCTATCGGTGGTAAAGAGATTTCAAGGTGCACTACCAAAAAACTTCCTTAAGCAACTAAAAACATGTCCCACTTACCAGTGATGGACATTTCCTCACACTTTCTTCTTATGTCTATGGATGCTAGTTGTTTTGTGTAAAGAATTGGGTCCCAACTATAAGAATCATATCGATAATATTTGGTAGGTGGAAATACTCAATAATACAGTGACTGGAGGTAATTGATAGGAACTTCATGCTTCCACCCATTCAAAATACAACATTCATTTATTCATTTCAAAACAATTTAATAATAAAAGAAATATGTGTAAGATGTGGGACGTCCTCTCTGTTGTGTTAATTTACAACACTTCACAATTTCCAATCATGGACGTTGCAACTTGCCTCCCACTTTCTTCTTATGTTAGTGGTTGACACCTATTTTTCCTTATGAATTGGTTGTTTTTCCGTATGAATTCGTAGATGCTAGTTGTTTTGGCACATAAAGAATTGGGTATCAACTAAAGGAATCCTATCAGTGGTAAACATATTTCAAGGTGCACTACCCAAGCAATTTTCTCAATCTTGCACAGAGCACTACAATAGATCCATCATTATCAGTCCCCACCCTACCTAGATTATTTGCAATGATATCTTGTCTCTCTACAACTCTCCTTACATACTTGGAGATAGACTCTATTTTCTCTACTCATCACCTACTAAACCAACTTGACAGAACCCTCTATTAGAACCCCTAATATGATAGAACCATTACATATTTATACATGGAAATTAGGGTTCAAAACCCTATTTGTTCATCCCCAAAACCTTATGACAACTCACTATGACTCATTAAAACCCATGTTGAGTTGTTTTTAAGACATGTTTTTCTTGATTTTGCACCTGCATATTTCTTTTACATGTAGAACTATTGTCCTTCCTTTTCACCCTTGCATGTAGAGCTATTTTCCTTCCTTTTCACCCAATTTATCTCCTGGCTTTATTCTCTTTCTTTATTCTTCTTTTCTTTATCCTTCTTCACTTTCAAGTATGCTTTTATTGTATGCTCTGATCCTGAATACGCTGAGCACTCTACTCCTTCATTCTCTTCTTTCTTCTACTCATTCCTTCTCTTCTTTCTTCTGTTTCTACACATCTCCTCCATACTTGGGATTTTCCTCAAAACTTTATCCAAAAATTCCTATCCAACACTTCCACACTAACTAAACCCCTTAGGTATGGAATTATTCAAACACTGAAGATTTGGAATAACTCAATATTTAAAAGAATACTCCACCATTTGGAATAACTTAATACTTAGATAATTTTAATTTAAGAAGCACAATTGATCATTTGGAATAACATAGTACTTACTTTAGTAATTTATTTTGAAACAATATTCACACAAATTTAAGACAGTCCCATTCTTGAGACTAATTCAAAATTCATTGCATTTTGCTCAGTGCAAACCATTTTGGTGGTTTTCCTCATTCAGTGCTCCATAACAAGTTGTTCCACAAACCAATCTAATCTCTCCATATTTCTCTGGGAAACCCTTCTTCTCCATCCAAAATGGAATTATCATGGATTCCATGCTATTCTCTTTCAACGTCTCCTCCACCAATTGAATAAATTATTTCACATGCCCTTTAGTCACACCTCTTCTTGGCTTCCTCATTGTCTTCTGAATCATAAATCCTCACAAACAAAATGTTTAACCCTTTTTTTAATATTCAATGAAATATTCTTGCAAAACTAATTCAAACTTCATCGCATTCCACTCAGTTCAAACCAAGTGTAAATTTAGTGCAAATTACCTTATGATCACTTGATTCTTACGAATATCATAAAAATAATTAAAGCAACCATGCCTCCACACTAACTAAACCCCTTATACTATGGAATTATTTGCAAACTAAACATTTGGAATCGCTCGATATTTAAAAGAATACTCCACCATTTGGAATAACTTAATACTTAGCTAATTTGAATTTAAGAAGCACACTTGATCATTTAGAATAACTTAGTACTTAACTAATTTGAGTTGGCCATTGAAAAATTATTTGTACAATAGTGAAATATTTTGAAATGATATTCACAAAAATTTAAGACACTTAGCGTTCTCGAGAATAATTCAAACTTCATCGCATTTCGCTGAATTCAAACCATTTTGGTGACTATCCTCATTCGGTGTTGCATAACAAGTTGTTCTGCAAACCAATCTAATCTCTCCATATTTCTCTCGGAAACCCTTCTTCTCCATACAAATAGAATTTTCATGGATTCCATGATTTTCTCTTTATACATCTCCTTTGCCAATTCCATCAATGCTTTTGCATGCCCTTCAATCAATGTCTCATAAAAAATATTAATCAATGCCGTGGACATGCACATTGATTATATTGCATGTTATCAAGAGAAAATAGTGTTTTTTAGAGAGTAATATATTAATCTAAGGCTTTGGGAATGCACATGAAGGATATCATATTTTTTGATCTTTTCCTATCAGAGAACTTTTCATTGTAAATAATATTACAATGGTAAAAGAAGTCTTGGAATGAGTCAAACGGCTCAACTTTAGGGTTTAATACCACAGATAAGTAGGATATCATAGGATTTAATACATATTTGAGGGTTTAATACATATTTTAGGTTTAGAGTTTAATACTAGGGTTTAATATAGATTTTAGGGTTTAATACCATATATAAGTAGGATATCGTATATTTTAAGCTTTTTTCTATCATGAAACTTTTCATCGTAGATAATATTGCAGTAGTCCAAGAAGGCTTGGAATGAGTCCCACTATGAAATTTCCACTCCCACCTACTACTTCTTTAATTTACAACATGTCCCATTTTCCCGTGATGAATGCAACTCCCACTTGATTTTTATGTCAATGAATGCCACATGTTTTTCATAATTAATTTGTGGATTCTAGTGGTTTTGCATAAAGAGTGGTTTGATAAATCCGAGTCAATTCTAAGGTCATTTTTTTTTCTATATGAGGTCATCTCTTTATGTATCTTAACATGCCTCTATGTGTTACATAAGATCACACTTCTCTGCAAATATTTATGCCCCAATAAGAGTATTATCTTACCCTAGTAAGAGTATCAATTTTTCTTCACAATTTTGATATTAGATCACAATTCTCTACAAATGTTTCTAGACACCATCAAGTTTCTCAAATTTTCTTTAGCTTCAGGAATGCTTTGTAACAATCTATTAGGGTGCTATCTCTAAAAAACATGATCTTTAAAACCATGTACATCAAAACAAAGAAAATATAAAAAAATCAAGAATGTGCATATAAGCCAACAACTAGACTATCTAAGGAGCATGCCAAAGATCCATAAAGAACTAGAAAATATAATATCAACCAATTGACTAGCAATGCACAATTTAATACTCAAATACAAAATACCTTAACTTGTAGTTTATGAAAGTTCAAGGTTGAGAAACTGCACTCCAACTCCGATAAATCATAATGTAAAAGAAGATCTCATGAACTAGTTTTCAACAAGATCCCACAAACCAGAATTCAGTAAACAAGGGGGAAATCGCACCAAGGGTCAATTTTCCACCAAACCAATGAAACCATATTCATAGGTGATTCTCTGCAAGAAGGGATCAAACTAAATGATCTAATGACATCATAATTCATATAAACTCTCAAGAATCCAAACCCAAGGTACTCAAGAACAAATTAATCATGCTAACAACAATTCATCTAAGGTCTAGTGGAGAGGATCATTGACTTGCAGCACCTCCAAATCGTGCGGGATTTTAGCATGCATGGGTATTACTACTACCTTTAGCTATAATTCAATTCCAATGCTAAGGCTATGAATGCTATTCTGAGTGGGCTTGCAGAAACAGAATTTGTAAAATTTATGCACTTAGAATCAGCCAAAGAAATGTGGGACAAACTCATTAGCATTTATGAAGGCAATGAGAAGGTAAAGGATGACAAGCTTCAAACCTACAGAGTACAGTTTTGTTGGCACAGGGGCAAACCCAACGTCCAAATCTTCAACAATGCACCAACAAAACCCTAACTACTAGCCCTTTCGGAAACACCTATGAAGCAGATGAAGTCTCACCCGAGGTAGAGGCAGGGGTGGTTGCAGGACTCCAGTATCTGCAACCTTAGCTGGGACACATATCTATGATTACAAAACCTTAACATAGCACTTAGCATTCTTTATTCATTAGTACTTAACGTTAGTTCACAGTGTAGATAAACCCTAATTACAGATCAACACAATATTCAACAAGATCCAACACATCGAAGCACTGAGCACATTAACATAGATTAGATCTAGCATCTTATTCATATCATTAGACACTACGATATCATTTTCATCTAATCATACATCATTGTACTAAACATAAATCATATGAGAAATAAAACAACCACAATGCAAAAAGCAACCACAACACAGGATATACGTGGTTCACCCCCAACATGGGGCTACGTCCACCAACTCTTCTTCTCTTTATTGTCTTTGGTCAATCTTCTACATGCACAGAGCCACAAGATCCTACTCTGCATAGGATAGGAGATCTGTGTGCACTTCGCTAGATCCTCCATCCCCGAGCTAGGTTACAACACAAATCCTTCACACAGTCTCTTACAGTCACTTGCACTTAGCCTTGCAAGTCTCACACAGTATGCACAAAGTATTTATAATTATCACTTGCACTTAGCACCTAGTATGGCACACACACACCCCCCCTTTTTCTTACATCGCCTAGCTATCTATTTATACATTAGAAAAGGGGCCTAAACATGGGTAAACCCATGGGATGACATCCCCATACCCGTTACATAAGCCCAAAACCAAAAAATCCCTAAACAAGGGGCCGAGATCCCGTGATCTCTTCTTTGACTTGAGATCCGTCTTCGACAGCCTGTCGAAGTCCCAAAATAGGTCAAACTTGACTAAGGATCTCCAAAACTTGGTCAAGGGCCAAGAATTTTGAAGAACTACAGATGAAATAATATGAAACTGTTGGGAAATACTTTTTGAGAGTTCAAGAACTAGTAAATGCAATGAAATCACTTGGTGAAAAAATTGAGGAAGCCTCTTTAGTTTAGAAAATTTTGAGATCTCTGCCAAATAGATTCAACCCAAAGGTCTCTTCTATAGAAGAACTTAATGATCTAAAAGCTTTGGATTTTGATCAACTTATAGGAACGTTGATTTCATATGAAATGGGGATAAGTAAAGATAAATCCACCACTAGATAAGCTTCTTTTAAAGCAGATAAGAATGAGGAATCTAATCCTGATGAAATTGAAGCAAAATTTGTGAGAAGGCTAAAGAAAGGATTAGGAAAGTATCAAGGAAAGTTTCCCTTCAAGAGTTTTAACTGTGGAAATATAGGTCACTTTGCATCTAAGTGTCCACACAAGCAGAAGGATCAGAACTCTGAAGGATAAGTGAAGTACAAATACAAGAGATTTGGTAAAAAGAAAAGTTTATGTGTAAACAATGATGATAGAAGACACAGATAATGAATCTTCCTATGAATATAAGGTAAATGACTTCATGCTTATGGCCAAAGAGGATTATGATAATAAAATCATAGGAAGTGATGTTGATGATGAAGAAGCTATGGTTAACTTGGAAGGAGAGCTGATCAGTGCTTTGGAAGAGATTGACAGACTCAGACTAAAGAAGAGAAAGCAAAAACAATTGCTGATACAGTTCGAGAAAACCTAATGAAGAATTTTCCCTGCTAAAAGTGGAATTGGAAGAGGCAAAGAAAATAGAGGACATTCTAAAACAACAGTTATCAGAGAAGAAGGAAAGATGTGAAGCTCTGGAAAAAGAAGTAGTCAAAACTAGAAAAGAGTTGGAGAAGTTTAAAGCCTTGTATCACCAAAATCTGTCAAGTATCAAAGCCTCAGAAGCATTAGGCACCATTCCAAATCAACAAAGGAGTCCAGAGTTGAAAACTAGTTTGGGTTATAAAGAGGGATCAAGTAGTGGTCAGCCAAGCAACAAAGAACCCATCACGTTTGTCAAATATACAACCAATGACAACATCAAACCTGCAGAAACAAAGGAAGATAATCAATCACCAAGGAGGATTAAAGAAAAAGGTGTCAGAACTGAATCTATAGAACAAAGAAATAATACACCCTCTACTCAAGGAAATCATCAGCATGGAAGAAATAGACCTGCTCAAAGAAGACAACCATTTTCTAGGTACAAAGATTTTTTCTATGGATATTGTTTCTACTGTTCTAACTTTGGCCACAAAGCTGTAAATTGTTCCTTAAGATTTATACATGAGCAATCAAGACACCCAAGGGATAAATATCTACCACAACAAAGAATGAGACCGCCAAGTAACAAACAACCATAGATTGAACATGGTCAATTTAAGTTTAGAGACATGCAACTGAGGAGGTCAAGAAATAATAACCAGTCAATGAGTAGACAATGTTGCAACAATCACTTTGACCTATTAAACAATGAGCTTGAATGCTATAACTGTCATAACTTCGGCTACAAAGCTGCAAACTTCCATCTGAAGAATTACAAAGTAGATTCAAGGATAAAGCTCTTAGCTAGAAATGCCAACACATGGAAAGAGAAATATAGTGAAAAACGTGGCCTAGTACTTTCAACTCAAAAACAAAAGGACTCTTGGAATATAGACAGTGGATGTTCCAAGCACATGACTGGAGACATGGATAAGATTCTATCTATAAGTAAAAGAAAAATAGGAAATGCGATCTTTGAAAATGATGAACCAAGTAAAATCAAGGATAAAGGGATGGTGAGTTTGAGTAATGGAAAAGGAGATTCCCAGGATGTTTTGCTTGTAGATGGTCTAAAACATAATTTGCTCACTATAAGTCAAATGTGTGACAGAGGTTGTGAAGAGGTGTTCACATCCAAATATTGTAAGGTAAAAAATGTAAACTCAAGACAAGTGGTGGCTAAAGGCATAAAAAAAGATAATGATGTTGATATTGAATCCTCCCATGCAAGAAAATAAGAAGTAGAAGAAGAATCAAGTCATAAGCCAGAAGAAGAAGTTGTGAAGGTTGAAAATTCAAACACCCAAATCAAGTTCTTGAACAACTCCATGACCCTGGATGAGATCTTGGATAGTCAAAGATCACCAAATGACAAATCTGGTCTTGGATACAACAAGGAAGAAATCAGTACTCCTAAGAAGTCTAACACAAGTCCTTCATTTGTAAAAAGGGAAAGCAGGTATGAGAGTGTTTGTAATGGTTTTTTCTTGTGATGAATATGGTTATAAAAGCCTTGGATTGTAGGCATCATGGAAGAAAAATGAAGTTGCTATAATAGAAGATCAGAGAAGAGTGATAGGGGGAGTCATTCCATTATGACAAGAAAAGGTTGATGAAGGAGTCCCAGTAAGAGAGGTGAGCAATATTGAGTCTTCTATAGAGGACATAGCTAAAGCTGAAGATGACCAGGCCCAAGAATCAGAAGGAGAAGACTCTGAGTTAGATACAAATACTCTGCAGGACTCAAATAAGAGAATACATCCTGTCAAGGGGAGTGCGTGTTGGTTGAATATTTGATACCTATGAAAAGTACTGCAACAGCTCAGGGGGAGCATGTTTTCTTTCACATTGATGTCAAAGGGGGAGAAAAGGTGTGTTCTGAATGCTACAGTCGGATATCTAGGTAGAACGATGCATCTAAGTAGAACAATGCATTCTTTCAGGGTTTCCATCAATGCCAAATGGGGAGATTGTTGGCATGTTTACAAGTAGAGTGTGCTTGTCATTGATGGAAAGAAAAACAATGACGATGATATGTTTATAGGTAAGAAAAGCAGCAATGAGGAAAGCAACAATGATGGAAAACAAGGAAAGCATAAGTTCAGGAGAAGAAGCGAACTGTATGAAAATCAAAGCTCAGGAGGAAGAGCGAACAATATGCAGAGATCAAATCTCAGAAGATATAGCGCTTTTCTCTTTCCAGAAGTGCAACCGAGGTCCAATACAAGGAATCGCAGGAGGAGAAAAGGTCAAGAACTTTGAACACTTAAAAAACCTTCTAAGTTAGAGAGATCAGAAAGCTCAAGAGGAAGAGTGACAATGGTCGTCAGATTAGTGTCCAGATAGGAGGAGTGCGCAGATAGATCAAGTCGTCGATCTGAGAACATGATCGATGAACAATGTTTAGTTAGGGTCTAAATATGCGAGGAGGTTACACTCAGGAAAGTTTGAGATTTGAAATTCCCGGAATGCGAATTTTCGTTAGCCTTCAGATCAATTTTGAGTGGAAGGACAGGATAAGCTAGAAAAGCTGCATCGCAGGAAGATCGAGTCATCAATCTAAGAACATGATCGATGAACAAAGTTTAGTTCGGGTCTAAAGATGCGAGGAGGTTACACTCAGAAAATTTTGAGATTTGAAATTCCCAGAATGCGAATTTCCGTCAGCCGTTAGATCAATTTCGAGTGGAAGGAAAAGATAAGCTAGCAAAGATGCATCACAGAAATATCAAGCCCTTGATCTAAGATCCTGATCGAACAAAAAAAATTCACTTCGGATATAAATATGCGAGGAGTTTACGCTCTGAAAAGTTTGAGATTTGAAAAACCCAAAGCTCGAAAATCCGAAATGAATAAGGACCGTCGGATCTAGAGACCAAACAATGACTGTTAGATCAGGGAGATCTACGTCAGTAGATTACGTCTGCAAATCTCATCCTCAAGGACATGTGCTATACCATTTTAGCAAGGACACATGGCAAACCATGTCGGAAAAGGACATGTGGCAGACCACATTGGCAAAGGAAATGTGGCATACCACGTTAGCAAAGTGCATATGTGAGACCACATCAACAATTACACATGACATAATTAGATGATGACAAGTGTCAAGAGGAAATTGGCCTATGCCATGTCAACAAGTGACGTAAGAAATCTATGTCAGTTTGGGAGATTTACTTCGAAAGGTTCATCACCAACAAATGTCAAAAGTCTCGAAGTCCCAAAGGACAAAGGTCTGAAGTCGCTCTCAGCCGTTCGATCTGAAGATTATTGATATTGAGAGGGGGTGAATCAATATAAAGTACAATTTAAAACCTTTTTCGACTTATACTTAATCCATTTAGTTATATCCAATGAGAAATGAACAATAGTATAAGAGTTACACCAATACACCTCAATACACCTCAATACATAATGCACAGTATATGAGAAATAATCAATAGTTATTGTTCAAGGGAAGTAATGACTTCCAAAGATAGCTACAGCTTCCAAATATAAAGGAAGGGATAAACCTCCAAGAGGAAGATACAATCCTCCAATATAAACAGAGGGTTGACCTCTCCATCCTTTCCCCTTCCTTCCACCCAAGAATATATGAGAGATAATAAAACTTTACATTAAATCATCACCATCAACCAACCATCACTTAGAGCCTGATAATGCTTCCTGAGACTTCTTCAATTTCTTAAATTCTTGGAATACTATGATCCTATATATAATGTTACTCAATGTATTCTCTAAAACGTCTCCAAGTTTCACTCCTTGAATCCTCCCAAAAAATAAGTTATAGAGAGAATGGTAGACCTTGTTCAATTCTGGTTTATTCAGGAGATCTAACTTGTACAGAATGCCGCATGCTCAATATTTAACATCAGATTTTGAAACTCGCACACAAGAAACTAAAGTCCGTACTCTTTCTAATGAAAATTTTCCCACTTAATTTGTATTATCTATGAATAAGTTATGACTATTTTACCTGGAACACCGGTTTATTGACTAGCTTCGGGACTGGTCACAAACCCTATCTTCCACAGAGTGTATCTCCATAATTATAGACAATCAAGAGTTGAAAATTTTACCATAGGTACCTTGATATGTCTTCTCAATATCATAGCAATTTCACCATATGAATCATTCTAGAAAAAAGTTATAGTGAAAATGGTAAGATGACCTGTAAATAACATACCTTAGAACACATCACCAAAAGACTTCATCCTCCCTTGAAATCCGACCTTCTTTACTTCTAATTTCTTATGAAATTTGACTTGTGTATCAAATGAATGTATAATGATATTTATTTATACCATTTATGTCACTTCCTTTTAACATTAGGGCCGACCTGACACTTTCTTGTTTTGTAATTATTTTGTTTAATTATCTTCAGGGCCTACATGTACTTCCTTCTTCAATTCACTTTGTCATCTTCAAAAATTCATTTCTCCTCAACCATGAGAATCCATGTGACATGCCACATACCACTGGAAATAACATGATGTATACTATCCATCCATGGGTGTTGTATCTGCATGTGCATTATCCTTCATGTTCAAATACCTTCATCAATCTTGCGGTCCAAAAACAATGACTAGGGTTGACATCAATGACAACAACCAATCTTCCAACAATCTCCCCCTTTGTCATTGATGGCAACACTCATGCTCCCCCTATCATCATGATCACAATTTCTCTCCCCCTTGGACATCAATGGAAAAGGGTATGGATTCTCCCCCTAAGTTTAATGGCAAAAGGTAACCTTCTTATTTGGGGTTGCTCCCCCTGAACATGTGGCGCTCAATAATACTTCATCCTTATTTTTGGTCTTTGGGACTTTTTCTTCCTTGGAATCCTTTTGTGTGGCTTTTGTTTTCTCTCTCTTTTTCATGTCTAGGATGTATATGTTGTTTGGTCTTCTTATTGCAGTTGCAACCAATCTTCCTGATTTATTTTCTATGATTTTACATTTTCGGGAGTCAAACGTAAGAGTGTATCCTTGATCACACATTTTATTAAAAATGAGTAGATTATGCTTCAAGTATTCAACCAATAGGACATTCTTTGCTTTTACATTTTTTCTTCCAAGCTCTACTACACCTTCTCCAAGTA
>JASDQU010501360.1:70441-86652 GCA_032191745.1 Picea mariana | reverse complement strand
TCTATACTTACCCATTTTCCCCTTTTCTTTTCTCCCTTCTATTCTCCCTTTCTAGTTACTATACTTAGTTGTTTTTTTAAAAACAACAGGTTCGCGGGTTAGCGGGCTCATGGGTTCTCAATTTCATTCATATTCCCACATCATGAGTCCAACCGACCATTGTATCATCCTATACTTAACCATTTCTGAAATTACAGGTTCTCAGGTTAGCGGTCTCAAGATTTCATATCACATGTTCCGTGATATATAATTTGTACCTGAAAGATCCACGATCTACATTTTGACCATCAGACTCCTCGAGCTCCTAAGTATCTCATCTCTCCTACATTGATTCTGATTGACCACATTACAACACTTAGCCAATTTTCGATCTTTCACAACCGTGGGTTGGTGGGTTCACAAAAATTCCCAAATCCTAATTGCTCATGTTCGTCCCTGCCACTTTCGTACTTTTCCCAATATGCATTTAGTATGATTTAATGCTAATAACTCAACAAGCAGGTTCCATAAATATCATCATCAATAAGTGAAGGGATCGAGGAGATATATCATTAAATCATGATTTGTGAAAGATTATATTATCTCTCTCAAGTGCTCATTTCAAATATTATCTGGATTAAAAGAATGCTCTCGTCAACTTATGGCAGCACCAACTCCAAAGTAGTTCTATGGAGATACTTTGAACATTTTTGGACATAAAGACCATAACTTTCGGTGCTCTAGAGTGTATTCTTATTATTCATCCACGTCTGTGCAGAAGGAAGTAATCTAGACATCTAGAATTGCTCGTGTAGGATGTGTTCCTAAAGTTTTTGACTGGTAGGAACTAGTCACCTGGTGCACTGAGAAATATATACCAATTCAACAGATTATTCAACTTCAAGACCATTCTCCCATCTCTCTTTCACCTCAAGTATTTCGTAAAATGTTGAAGCTCCCAGTTCCAACACTCACTTTCAAAGGTGAATATTGTAGGGACTTCTTGAAAAATAATGACAATGGCCTAGACCTCTTGCCTGAATTCTTGGAGAATATCGTAGTAATCCCTAAAGATATTACTAGTTTATAGGTCAGCTCATTCAAAAACCACTTTCAATAAATTGCTTGGCTATTCACCAGAGTGACATGCCAAGAAAATACCGCCATCATTTTTTGTATGATTCTTTATATCTTACATTTTATTGTCAAGGAGTAGGACATTTTTGAGTGGGGAAAGATGATTTCCATTGAAATATCTTCCCAATTGTCACAGTATAAAAAGGATAAGAAATTCTTTATGGCTTCTTATTTTGTTTTTGTGATAGCACATTCCTGTCAATTTCCTAAATTATCTGTCTGTAAGAAGGTAAATTATGAATTTGACCAAGTGACCTTTTGGTACCAAGCATTGTGGAGGCACAAAGCTTCCTTGTATTTTTATGAGGTTTTCAATGACTTTGTCTCGTTTTTTAAAGGATTTATGTTTGGAAAAGATACCCCAAGAATATCCTCCCATGCAAGTAAATTCTTGGATAAAAAGGGGACCTTCGAACAAATGGAAAACTACAATGTTATCAGGATTTTTGGTTCTAAGGAAAATCCCTCCTTTCTTCCATGCCATATATTTGACATAATGTTTATTACATAAGTTTCAAGGAAATATAATTTATGGTTTCACTTTTTTCATGAGAAATGAAAAAGTAAAGTTGTACCCTTGCCTTAGAAAATTGGGGACTTTGTATTCAGAAATATGAATAAAATCGATGAATTTGCAAACCACTTCCACAACTTGAATCTCAAGTATGTTGAAAATATAAAATGGTTTCACCCTAATGGAATTTTTGTGGAACATATGTTAACAATGGGTTTTATCAATTCATTTATTAACACTATTCTAGTAGAAGAAGAAGATAATATCTTGGGCGCTCATGTTCACACTACTAGATACTTGGAGACGGTACTCAGTACCAATGAATTTTACAAAAAAAAAGGAAAGGGTCCCATTGAGAAATGTAACCAGTCCCCAACTGTCACTCCTAAGACTACAACATCTCATATCAGTGCTCCAGTGGCCCACCCATCTAGAAAATTAATCAATAGTAGTTCAAGCGGAGGAGGAGAGAAGAATACCCCTTCGGGAAAAATCAAAAGCTCACACAAAATCCCACTGAGGAAGAAAAGGAATAATATTGTACAACAAGAAGAAGAACATCGCATATAAAGTGGTATCAAAAGCTTCTCCCTCGAAGATATGGAGCTTGAGGCTGACATCGAGAAAATATTTCCTAACATTGATCATCCAGGAGGCACGACCCACCAGAATCCTTCATTAGGAATTATTGAGAATGAGACCTTCGATGAAGAAGAATCATTTGTATTTCAGAGCATTGTCTTTGAAAGAGAATCTTAGAAATTAATTATTGAGAAGAGTGATGTGAATAATAAAAAGGGAAATCTCATTTAGAGGTTAACCTAAGAAATATGCGGCCTTCCCATATTTCCAGAATCCATAGAGAAATCGACAATGCATTGGATTACTCCATTGGTGGTATCGAAGTGGAAAATACAAAGTTAAAGGAAAGGATTAAGGAACTGGAAGATACCTTGATGCATCTTCCACTTCTTTCCATCCCTTTGGAAATTGTCGGACCCACCATGCTCGCTTCCAAATTAAAAGGATCCTCAAGCTTACTTACATCATCCAAGAGCTATGTGGATAACAATATCAAGAAAAGAATGGCACTGATCACAGAATCTTGGGAAATTTCAAAGAGCATGACTTCTTTTGGCTTGAGGGTGCATGCCTTCCATGATCATTTGTAGGTTGACCTAAAAAATGAAGAAGGTTTTTACCTTGATGTTGTGGTACCCTTTGGTGTTAAAGTTTCCAACATGTCGGAGCTAAGGAGAAGAGATGAGGACCTTCCCTCTCCAAGTCGTATCAAGAAGTTGAATATGTGCTATAAAGAAATGATAAAGAACTTGAATAACATTGTTCAAGCATGTAATCAAGCCATCTCAAGGAGGGAAGAACTATTCAAAAAGATCACGAAGGTGGACCTAGCCAGAAGCACTAACGAAGTCCAAGATCTGAAGTTGATCCTCAACTCGTTGTTCCTAACAAAACAATAGTTCGATGAGCAAGTTGATATTTTAAAAGGATTGTAAATTGAAAAATTCTATGTTATAATTGAATATGATGAGGACGCCATAGATAAATGGCTAGTGGATTAATCCATAAAAAATAAGGATATGGAAGAAGCATTACATGGCATTTCCCTTTATCTGAGAGACTTGGAGGGCGAGTTGTTCAACATAAAAATCTAGCATGAAATCAATGTGGCACCAATGAAAAGTTACATTGAATAATGGTTCAAGAAAGATATCGATAAATTGACCAATGAAGAGCAAGAAATAGTTGAGATGATTCCCATAACCGTTGATGAAAATGATAAAAATACATCAGCAAGAAAATGAAATATATGAGATACCATCATAGTAATTTTATGTTGATCATATCCTTCTTTTTCTTTATCAAGTCCTTCATCCAGCTATTCCACCTCTTTCACTAGAAAGGTTTAGCCGAAGACTGATAACTCCTTTTTTCTTCTTACCAGGTACTGTTGTTCTTCTACCACCCACTGTTTTCCTTCTAAGAGATTATTTGTTGTATTTATTTTCTTTATGGTCTGCAGGAGCCCCAATCCCAGTTTTTAAGACAAACACATTTTTAAATTTCAAATAATATGTAACGGACTATATATTTTTTAGAAATTTCAAGGGAGCTACTTTGGGAACAATCTCGATTGTGCTTTGTAACCCTCTTTTTAGAATATAAATTATTTGAGGTTGATCTATCATTATATTTATTTGAGTTTCACATGTTCACTATGTTAAAGTTCTCTTATGCATGCGACCCATCTTCTTTTTATTTTATGTGATCACAAATCTTTATCTCAAACTATGATGGATGTGAGGAAATTTTGCTTATTTTCTTTAGATGTGTGAATGTTTTCGGTTCTTGGTCCTTTCTCAGGAACTTTCCTTTAAAATAAAATAAAACATTTTTCTTTTATTTTCTTGGAATATTTATATTTCTTTGAATTACGACGATGAACTTCTATCGAGTCCCACATTATGAATATATAGAATTCCAAGTAAAATATAAAAGTGGAGCACCACCTCTATAAAAACATAGGGGGATTTACATCCTCATGAGGTTGTCATTTCGGTCCTAACATACTCAAGTGTCAACATTTTTGGTGACCATACTGGGGACTGATCTAAAATTTGGAACCTGGTCTAGCATTTAAAAAAAAATATATATGACTTTTCCCTAGGCTAATCCGCCCTGCATAGAAATTGGATTGAATAACAAACGAAACATCTTACATAAATTATTCAATCTACTAATTACAATAGTCGAGACCTGAGAAGAGTTAGAAAAGTCCTGGTATATCTTAGTCCAAGAAGAAGAAAGAGAAATCCTTTAGAGATAGAGGAGATACTAGCGTCAAGACCGAAGAAACCAACAACTAGCTAGAGAAGCATGAGAACAACGTCAAGATTGAAGCTAGATGAATACAAGGGACCCATTACCAGAAGTAAAGGAAAGAAAATCTTTATTATTAGAAGCGAAAAGTGCATTCCTAGAATCTCTCCGGATATGGCAGAAAGAAATGGACAACCCCGGGACAAGCATCACGAGGAGAGACAAGTAGGTGGAATACATGCTGCAAGAAATAAAAAAACTTAATGTTTGAAAATAGAATAAGAG
This sequence comes from Picea mariana, assembly GCA_032191745.1. Classification (NCBI taxonomy): domain Eukaryota; kingdom Viridiplantae; phylum Streptophyta; class Pinopsida; order Pinales; family Pinaceae; genus Picea; species Picea mariana. Next base: position 81,896 of record JASDQU010501360.1, on the reverse strand, counting down.
TAAGATATTTGCCTTTGAGTATTCTAGGTGAGCAACATGATCTCCCTGTTCTCCCAAAGGGTACCCTAAAGGAATTTTCTGGAGATGGAGATATTGATGCAAAAAGTCATCTGCGCTTACTTCTTGAGGTTTGTGATTTTCACCATGTTGAGTATGATGATGTCATGGTAAGGTTGTTTCTTCAAACCTTATCAGGAAGGGCATATGAATGGTATACACCATTTCCCAGTAGATCAATTCACTCATTTAATGACCTCGAAGCTATGTTCTTGACTATTTTCTCCCCTCCAATTGCTTATCATACCCTTCTCACCGATTTCACCCAGATTGGTGTAAGGAAGAATGAAAGGTATGAGATTTTAATCTCAGGTTTAATAAAACCTTAATTAAAATTCTAGAGGATAAAATACCAAATGACTCAGTCATTCTCGGTTGTTATAAGAATGCAATGCCCCCGAATGTGAAGTATGCTATCAGAAAATCCAAAATGGATACCTTGGAGGAGGCAATGACTAAATCCACTGAGATGGAAGAAATTATGATTTAAATGGGTGTCGACCCTAACATTATAATGGTAAAAGTACAAAGGCAGTTTGTAGGATTAAGTGTTGATAATAAAAGAACTTCTAGTTCAAGGAAGAATGAAGAATTCAATCCATGACTGGCTCAAAACCAGACGATGGGAGGAGGATTTTCCAATGGAACCATACCTGATGTAAAGGTTGACCCTATGGTAGCACAAGAAACTAAACAAAGAATTTAAATTGCACATATGAATAGAACTATCAAGCAAATGCAAAACGAGATAACCAGACTAAGAAGGGGATGTAATTATGTGGAAAATCCAAGAATGCCAATCCCAAAGCAAAGAAGGAATCCTCCCAAAGAAAATAGAGTGAGGTTTGAAAAAACAGAGAATACACAAAGACCAAGGGTTCCCAAGAAACCTACTCCTAATGCATTTGTTCTCGATGATGTGTATGATGAGAAATTAATTGAACAAGAAAATTATTACTCTCCTGATGAAATTTCCAAAACTGTGTAGATGGACGGATGTGAGACATCCATGTATATATTTGAAGAGGGTGACAATGATCCAAACTCACAAGAAAACATCACCTAGACAAGAGGATATGTAAATAGACCAAAAAATAAAGGTGATTCGGATAAACAGAACCAAAAAGAAAAAGAAGAAAAAATGAGAAAAGAGAAAATGAGAAGGTGGCAGATAACGTTGGAAGTAAAAAGAAACACCTGACATCAAATGCCACTCAATTGGCATATAATGTCATAGAGGACTTAATTAAATTAAGGATAAATTTCCCTTTGCTGAAGTGGTGAAAATTCCCCAACAAAGAAAGAAAATTTTGAAATTGTTGGATGATCCATATAAAAGAGAAGAAGTTGTTGTTACCGGTCCAAAACAAAACCAAATCCATTCAACCACCAAGCTAAGAGGTAAAATTCCCCCCTTTTACATTTCAATTGAAAATCATGTTGTTGCACAACATAATTATTTAGTTGACACTGGCATGACAAATAATATCATGCCACTAGCGGTCATGGAGGAATTGGGCATGAGTTGCACCAAGTACTATGAAACCGGTGAAAGCATATATGCAATTGATTTTAGAAAAGTGCCATCTTATGGAGAGATCAAGGACTTTTACACTTGTATCATGACTTCCCCCCATATTATTACAGTTTTCAGTACTATTGTGGTATACCTTCTTCTGGAATATGGAGTTGAGATGGGAAGAGATTGGACATCTATGATCGGTGTATACAATGAACGATGGAAGTTGTATTATGCTACTAGGAAAAGAAGGAGCAATGATTAAAGTGCCCCGTGAACCTAGAAAACCCTTCTCTTTCAAGAAGAATGAAAATGAATTGATGGAGGATTATATAGATTTCAGGATTGGAAACTATGTTATCCTATACATAGAGCATAACAAAATCCTAGAGAAAGTTCAAGACACGGAGAATCAAGAATGTCTATTTGAAGGCTACTAGAGGATGTCATTCGATGGGGACTGTTCAAATTATGGGAGCGGAGTTGGGATTGTTCTTACGGGTCCAAATAAGGTTGTGCATATGCATGCTATTACAATGGAATTTCCATGCAGTAATAATGAGGAAGAATATGAAGTCTTGATTCAGGGGATGATCCTTTCACAAGAAATGAAAATATAACATCTAGTTGTAACTGGCGACTCAGAGTTGGCGATCAATCAAGTTACCGAAAGGTATAAAAACAAAAAGGAAAGACTTAATTTATATTTCAAAAGGGTTAACAAATTGATGGAATCTTTTAGTTCCTTCAGTATTTCTTTCATTCCAAGGGAAAAGAATCACAAAGCATATTTATTGGCCTTGGTTTATTCATTGTCAAACCCATACGATATCCAAAGAAAAACATCTTTCCAATTAGAAAGAGCGTTCTGACCATCCATGCCCAATAACATTGAATATTTGCAAGTGTTCTAGAACGATGAACAACTGGATTTTTTTTTTTGAATGATGATGATGATGAAGATGGTCACACATCTGTTTTCCCTAAAGATTGTATACAATCTGAATCTCTTCTTACAAAATATGATCATGATAAGAGTCTCTTTGAAGAAGTACCAATTCGAAAAGTGCAAGAGACAATAAAATTCAATATTGGAACTAATAGTTCCCTAAAATATGTGAACTTGGGAGTTGATTGTACCACTGACAAAGTTGATCAATATGTTTTCTTATTTAAAGAATACATTAATGTATTTGCTTGGATCTATGATGATTAGAAATATTATGATAAAACTATATTCCAGCACATCATTCCTTTGTGGGAAGAAGCAAAGCCTGTAAAGCAAAAAATAAGGATGATGAATCCCAAACTGAAACCTCTGGTAAAGATTGAATTGGAGAAATTGAAGAAGATAGGAATAATTTATCCCATTAGACACTCTGACTGGAAATCAAATCTTGAGATCATAAGAAAAAAGACTGGGTAAATCCAGATGTGTGTTGACTTCAAAGACCTTAACAAAGAAAGAATAAAGGATAACTTTCTTGTACTTAATATGGAGTTCCTTCTCCATAAAGTTACTGGATCGGCCTGCATGTCCATGTTGGATGGTTTTTCTGGATATAACCAAGTCTTGGTGGCTAAGGAAGATAGGGAAAATAAAACATTTATCACATCTTGGAAGACATATGCATATGCCAGAATTCCCTTTGGTTTGAATAATGTTGGAGATACATTCCAAAGGGCCATGGATCATGAATTCAGCGGGTTGATAGGAAAATTTATGGCAGACTATCAAGATGACTTGACGGTGCATTCAAAGAAAAGGAGTGATCATATCCATCATTTGAGAAATGTTTTTGAAATATGTAGATTATATGGTGTCTCTCTAAATCCAAAGAACTTCTTTTTTGTTGTAACTCAAGGAAAAATTTTGGGCCACATTGTGTGAAAGGAAGGGATTTACATAGATCCATAAAGAGTTAAAGCAATAAATGATCTCAAACCCCGACATCCAATAAGGGAGTCCAATCATTTTTTGGCAAGATCAACTTTGTGCAAAGGTTTGTTCCTGATTATGCAAGTATTGCAAAGCCAATCAATTTGTTGTTGAAAAGGAGCAGAGGTTCGAATGGACAATAGATACTCAAGAGGTGTTCAATAACATCAAAGACGAAATCACCACAACTCCAGTCCTTATTAGTCTATATTTTGAAAGGGATTTTATCATCTATTCCTTTGCTGCAGACACTGTTGTTGCATCTGTTCTTAGTCATAAGAATACCAAAGGTGAAGAAATCCCAATCATTTTCATGAGAAAAACCCTACATGACTAGGAATTGAGGTACTCAGAACTAGAAAATCAAGCCCTGGCTCTTGTAAAAGTGGTGGCGCACTTTTGAATGTACATATTGAAATCCCATGTTATTGATTATGTTCCCTCATCACCAATGAACACGATTCTAAATCAACAATTGAGAGAAGGAAAATGGGATAAATGGTTGGAAACGATACAAGAATATGATATCGAGATTAAACCTTTAAAGGATATCAAAGGACAAGTTTTATGCAAGCTCATCACGAATGGAGATTTGGTCGATGGAATGATTTAAATTTTATTAAGAGAACCATTAGTTGATTCAGAATGGTATGAAGATATTATATTCTACTTAAGGTACGAGAAATTTCCTATCACCATGAACCCCAAGGAACGATGAACATTGAAGATGAAGGAAAATCAATATTTGTTTATTGTTGATATACTGTTTAGGATCAATTATGATGGTATACTACTCAGATGAGTTGATGAAAATCAAGCCCAGGAACTAATAAAATAATTCCATGAAGGAATATGTGGTGGAAATTTTGCACCTACTGCACCGCCCACAAGATAATAAGGGAAGGATTCTATTGACATTTATAATCAGTTTTCAGAGACTCGTATGCCACAATAAAGAAGTGTGTATCATGCCAATAGTTTTCAAGAAAAATGAAGAGATCAACGATGCCTTTTCATCCCATAATTGTAGAATAGTCATTCTCCCAATGGGGAATTGATGTTGTCGAGCCAATTAATATGAAGTCTAGCAAGGGACATATGTACATTCTCACTACTATAGATTATTTCACGAAAGGGCCAAAAGCAGTGGCATTGAAGAAACTTGATTCTGAAGAGTTAATCAAGTTCCTCAAAGATAATATTTTATCAATATTTGGTGTCCCAAATAAATTTATCACAGATAATGGTTCGATTTTCATTGGGTCAAAGTTTACATAGTTTTGTCGAGAATATGGAATTATCATGGGTCAATCATTGAATTATTATCCATAAGTTAATGGCCTGGCTGAATCCACAAAAAAAACACTTCTTCAAATATTGAAGAAAATCATTGACAAGAACCAAAGGAATTGGCATATGAATATGACAGATGCATTGTGGGAAAGCAGAATGACTCAAAAGGATATCACTGGGATGTCCCCTTATATATTGGTTTATGGGAAAGAAGTGAAAATTTTGATTAGCCTCGAGCTCAATGTATTTATTTCCATGGTTAATATTGAAGATATAGAAGAAAGTTCACCAATCCAAAGGAGGATCAACCAATTGTTAAAATTGGAAGAAGAACGAAGAAAAGCCCTGAATCAAACCTCTCAAAGGAAGTAGAGTGTCAAAATATATTTTTATTAGAGAAAAACTATAAAGAATTTCTAGTAGAGAGAGCTAGTGTTACTTTGGAACAAGGCCAAAGAGAAACCATTGATGCATATAAAGTTTGAGGCGCTATGGATTGGACCATATATCGTCAAAATGATCCTGGGTTTTAAATCCTATATGATTCAACACATGAAGGGAAAAACAATAATGTTTCCTGTCAAAGGGAAACAATTGAAAATTTTCTTCTCCTAATACTTTCTCATTCTCATTGTACATAATTTTATTTTTCAATTTATATATTCTTACCTTTGATTCCATAGCCCAACGAATGGAAGCACCTGGTCATAAATATTATGGATTCTTGACAACCCACAGGGGGTTCTCATCCCACAGTTGGAGCTAGTTGTTGATGTCAATTCCCACTTCCGAAATCCCCCCCGCCCACCTTTTATATTTTTCCAAATTCTTTTATCCATTTCTTTTCCCTCTTATATACTTACCCATTTTCCCCTTTTCTTTTCTCCCTTCTATTCTCCCTTTCTAGTTACTATACTTAGTCATTTTTTGAAAATGGTGGGTTTGTGGGTGGGAAAACTCATGGGTTCTCAATTATGTTCATATCCCACATCATGAGTCCAACTGACCGCTATATCACCCTATACTTAATTTTTTCTACAGTCGTAGGTTCCCGGGTTGGCAGTTTAAAGATTTCATATCCCATGTTTCGTGATATACATTTTGTACCCAAAATATCCACAATATACATTTTGTACCCAAAATATCCACAATATACATTTTGACCATCAAAGTCCTCAAGCTCCTAAGTATCTCATCTCTCCTATATTGATTCCGACCAATCGCATTACAACACTTAACCAATTTTCGACCTGTCGCAACTGCAGGTTCACGGGTTCCCAGGTTTGAGGGTTCACAAAAATTCTCAAATCCTAATTTCTCTCGTCCATCCCCACCACTTTCGCACTTTTCCAAATATGCATTTAGTATGGTTTAATGCTAATAACTCGGCATGTAGGTTCCATAAATATTGTCATTAATAAGCGAAGGGCTTGAGGAGATTTCTCATTAAACCACATTAAATCACGATTTGCAGAAGATTATATTATCTCTCCCAAGTGCACATTTCAAATATTATATGGATTAAAATAATGCTCTCGTCAACTTATGGAAGTAACAGCTCAACAACAGTTCTAGAGATATACTTTGAACATTTTTGGACGTAAGAACCATAAATTTTATTGGTCTAGAGCGTATTATTATTATTCATCATCGTCTTTTTAGAAGGAAGTAATCTGTACATCTAGAAGTGTTCCTGAAGTTTTCGACTGCAAGGAACTGGTCACCTGGTATGCTGAGAAATATATACCAAGTCAGTGGATTATTCAACTTCAAGACCATTCTCCCATCTCTCTTTCACCTTAAGTATTTTGTAAAATGTTAAAGCTCCCAGATCCAACACTCACTTTCAAAGGTGAATATTGCAGGGACTTCTTGAAAAAGCATGACAACGGCTTGGACCTCTTGCCTAAATTCTTGGAGAATCCCACGACCATCCATAAAGATATTACTAGGTTGCAGGTCAACTCGTTCAAAAACCCCTTTTAGGAAATTTCTTAGTTATTCGCCAGAGTGACAGGCCAAGAAAATATTTCAATCATTTTCTGTATGATTCTTTATATCTTATATTTTATTTTCAAGGAGAAGGCCATTTTCGATTGTAGAAAGATTATTTCCATTGAAATATATTCCCAATTGTCACAGTATAAAAAGGATAAGAAATTATTAATGGCTTCTTATTTGCTTTTTTTGATAGCACATTGTTGTCAATTTCCTAAATTCTATATCTGAAAGAAGGTAAATTGTGAATTTGACCTAGTGACCTTTTGGTACCAAGCATTGTGGAGGCACACAACTTCCTTTCATTTTTATGAAGTTTTCAACGAATTTTTCTCATTTTTTAAAGGATTGTTGTTTGGAAAATATACCCCAGGAATATTCGCCCATGCAGGTAAATTCCTAGGTAAAAAGAGGACCTTGGAGCAAATAGAAAACTACAATGTTATCAGGCTTTTCGGTTCTAAGGAAAATCCCTCCTTTCTTCCATGTCATATATCCGACATAATGTTTATTACAGAAGTTGAAAGGAAATATAATTTATGGTTGCACATTTTTCATGAGAAACTAAAAAATCAATTTGTACCCTTGCCTTGGAAAATTGAGGACTTTTTATTTAGAAATATGAATAAAATAAATGAATTTGCAAACCACTTCCACAAATTGAATCTCAAGTATGATGAAAAGATAAAAGGGTTTGACCCTAAAGTAATTTTTTTGGAACATATGTTAACAATGGGTTTTATCAATTCATTTATCCACACTGTTCTAGGAGAAGAAGAATATAATAGCTTGGGTGCTCCTACTCACACTACTGGTGACTTGGAGATGGTACTCGATACCAATGAATTTTAAAAACAGAAAGGAAAGGGTCCCAGCGAGAAAATTTCCTAGTCCCCAACTGTCACTCCTAAGACTACAACATCTCAGTGCAGTGCTCCAGTGGCTCACCCATATAGAAAAGTAATCAACAATAGTTTAGGCGGAGGAGGACAGAATAATACCCCTTCGAGAAAATCAAAAGCTCACATAAACTCCCACTGAGGAAGAAGAGGAAGAATATTGTACAAGAAGAAGAAGAACATCACATCAAAAGTGACATAAAAAAATTCTCCCTTGAATATATGGAGCTCGAGGCCAACATCGAGAAAATGTTTCCTAACATTGATCAACTAGGAGGCACAACCCACCAAAATTCGTTGTTGGAAATTGTTGAGAAAGAGACCTTCGATGAAAAAGAGTCATTTGTATTTCAGATCAATGTCTTTGACAACAAATCTAAGAAATTAATTATTTAGAAGAGTCATGTGAAGAATAAAATAGGGAAATCGTGTTCAGAGGTTAAACTAAGAAATATGCAACCTTCCCAGATTTCTAGAATCCATGGAGCAACCGACGATCCATTGGACGACTCCATTGGTGGTATCCAGGGATGATTTTAAGGATGGAAATTTATTTTAAAATGTAGAAATCGTGGCAAATATTACTAATCCTTCATATGTCAACTATAAATGTTTGGAGATATTTTTTTAAAAATATTCAAATTTCTAAGTATTTTATATAGTTTTTATAAAATTTTGGTGATTTTGAAGGTAAAATAATTTTATCCTATAGAATTTGGGCAAATCATTTTTAAAATAACGAATCTTGTTTTTGGAAAAACCATGGAAAATTAGCCCATGAGAGAAATTTAGCCCCTAAAATCATCCCTCGTATCGAAGAGGAAAATACAAAGTTAAAGGAAAGGATTAAGTAACTGGAATATACCTTGATGCCTCTTCCACTTCTTTCAAGCCCTTTGTAAATTTTCAAACCCACCACGCTCGCTACCAAATTAAAAGGATCCTCAAGCTTACTTACATCAGCCAAAAGCTATGTGGAGAATAATATCAAGAAAAGAATGGAACTAATCAAAGAAGCTTGGGAAATTTCAAAGAACATGATTTCTTTTAGCTCGAGGGCGCATGTCTTCCATGAGTATTTGCAAGATGACCTAAAAAATCAAGAAGGTTTTTACCTTTATGTCATGGTACCCTTTGGTGTTAAATTTTCCAACATGTCAGAGCTAACGAGAAGAGAGGAGGACCTTCCCTCTCCAAGTCGGATCAAGCAGTTGAACGCGTATTGGAAAGAAAATATAAAGAACTTGAATAACATTGTTCAAGCGTGCAGCTAAGCCATCTTGAGGGAAGAAGTATTCAAAAATATCACGAAGTTGGACCTATCAAGAAGCACTAATGAAGTCCAAGATCCCAAGTTGATCCTCAAATTGTTGTTCCTAACAAAACACCAGTTCGATGAGCAAGTTCATATTTTTAAAGGATTGTCAATTGAAAAATTATATGGTATAATTGAATACGATGAGGACACCATAGATAACTGGCTAGTGGATTACTCTGAAAAATAATCAGGATATTGAAGAAGCATTACATGGAATTTTCCTTGATCTGAGAGACTTGGAGGGTGAGTTCTTCAACATCAAAATCCAACATGAAATCAACATGGAACCAATGAAAATTTACATTGAAGAATGGTTCAAGAATGCTATCAATAAACTGACCAATGAAGGGTAAGAAACAGTTGATACGGTTCTCGTAACTGTTTATGAAAATGATAAAAGGACATCAGCAATAAAATTAAACATATGAGAGACCATCATAGTAAGTTTATGTTGATCATATCCTTCTTTTTCTTTATCAATTCATTCTTCCAGTTATTCCACCTCTTTCACTAGAAAGGTTTAACCGGAGACTAATAACTCCTCTTTTCTTCTTACCAGGTCTTTTTGTTCTTCTACTGTTCACCATCTTCCTTCTAATATCTTATTTCTTGTATTGTTTTCTTTATGGTCCATGGGAGCCCCAATCCCGGTCTTTAAGACAAATGCAATTTTAAATTTCAAAGAATATGTAACAGACTATATATTTTTTACAAATTTCAAGAGAACTACTTTGGGAACAATCTCGATTGTGCTTTGTAACCCTGTTTTCATAACATAAAGTATTTGAGGTTGATATATCATTATATTTATTTGAGTTTCCCATGTTCACTCTTTTAATTTCTCTTATGCATGTGGACCATCTTCTTTTTATTTTATGTGATCAAAAATATTTATCTCAAACTATGATGGATGTGAGGAAATTTTTCTTTTTTGCTTTAGATGTGTGAATGTGTTTGGTTCCTGGTCCTTTCTTGGGAACTTTCCTTTAAAAGAAAACAAAAAAATTTCCTTCTTTTTTCTTGCAATATTTATATTTCTTTGAATTACAACAACATAATTTTGTCAAGTCCCACATTCTGAATATCTAGAATTCCCAAGAAAATCTAAAAGAGGAGTACCACATTTATAAAAATGCATGGGTATTTACATCCTCGTGAGGTTTTCATTTCGGTCCTAACAGATTCAAGAATCAACATTTTTTGCGACCATACTGAGGACTGAACTAAAATTTGGAACCTGGTCTAGCATTTTTTGAAAAAATATATGACTTTTCCCCAGGATGATCAGCCCCACTTAGAAATTGGATTGAATAATCAATGAAGCATCTTACATCAGTTATGCAATCCGGTAATTACAACAGCCTGTTAGAAAAGTAGGACCGCGGAGCAATAAAATAAAACAAATGCAGAAACAAAACACAGAAGACACACAATACAAGAGAGACACAGATTTATGTGGTTCACCCAGTGTGGGATACGTCCACCAGAGAAATTTCCAGGTCCTTCCTTTTTTATCCAGCAAATGAAGGGATACAACCTACAACTAAACCCGTTGTAACTTCCTCTTCTTTCTCTCACAGTCTCCTCTCTCAGAATACAATATTCACCATCAACCATGGTTGCGATACATTTCCCTCATAAAAGAGGGTTGCCTTCTAGGGAAAAAAACCCTAACATAATCTCTACCGTTAGAGCTGCGACCTTATAATGAACGGTCCAGATTTACAATGAAATTACAATATAATTTTACAAGGTAATTTTTGCTTTGGGGGCTTCGCCCGTGAACCCCTGCTGGGGGGCCCGCTTGCCCCCAGACCCCCCAGCCGGGGGGATAGCCCCCCCAGACCCCACAGAGGGGGTACCGCCCCTCTACACTCCCTCGCGTGGAAGAGTGTACATACTTCTGGGGTGTAAATACTTCATGGGGTATCAACACAGCTGAAATCAAGGACCTCTAAATCAGGAAGATAATCAGGGTCCACAACCAACAATCTCCCACTTGGAGACTGATCTCAACAACTCCACCGCTGTTGTATATGCTGGACTCTGAACCTTCTTGGACCTGGAAAATTTCTCATCTTCATCTTCATTCTTGAAGACCATCTGAAACTGAGCAAGAACTCAATTTCTCCCTGGTTACTCCCTTTGTTAACATGTCTGCAGGATTCTGGCTAGTGTGTATATTTTCCAGCTTCAATTATCCATCTTCCAAGGTGGATCGTATGAAGTGGTACCTCAAATGTATATTCTTAGTCTTCGAATGGAAGGCTGAGTTCTTTGCAAGGTGAATGGCACTCTGACTGTCACAGTACAACCTGTTGTTCTCCTGCTTCTTTCCCAATTCCTCCATAAACCTTTGTAACCAAATCATCTCTTTACTAGCCTCTATAGCAACAACATACTCTGCCTCTATTGTTGAAAGTGCAACAACC
>JASDQU010501360.1:42918-70341 GCA_032191745.1 Picea mariana | reverse complement strand
CCTCAACCATGAGGATCCACGTGACGTGCCACATACCACCGGAAAGAGCATGATGTATACTATCCATCCATGGGTGTTTTATCTACATGTGCATTTTCCTTCATGTCCAAATAACTTCATCAATCTTGTGGTCCAAAACCCATGACTAGGGTTGACATCAATGACAACAACCAATTTTCCAACACTATCCCCTTTGATTGTTTCTGCATAGATTTTTGGATATGTTTCTTGTTATGTTGTTTTAGAGCTTGATCCCTTTTCTATCTAATTGTATCCAAGTCTTGAATTGTCATGATGAGGTTTTTGACTACTGATAATGTCATTCAAAACTTTTGAGTTGTTATGCATATTTTTCTTTTGAAGATCCTTTCTTAATGTGACAATTTCTGCTTCCAAATTTCCAATGATCTTGTCTCTTCCTTCTAGTTGTTCTTTGAGTGCTTCTTCAATTCTTTTATCTTCTTCAATTTGAACCTTCAAATTTGTGATCATTTTTTCTAGTCCCAAGTGTCTTCTTTCTTGTCTAGTTCCACTTGTAGTTTCTTGTTTTTCTTCTTTTCTCTTCTTATAAATTCCATGGCACACAAAACTTCTTCTCGATCATCAACTTCTGCCTCTTCATATTCTTCTTTGGCCTGTTAATATCCTTCTTCAGAGTCTTTTTTATCAGAGTCTTCTACCGCCATGAATAGAACTCTTTCTATCTCACTGTCACTGACTTCATCTTCATCTGATGATGAGATGTCTTCTTTGGTGCATAAGCTTTTCTTGAAAACTTTATTTTTGGTTCTTTTGCCTTTATATGTTTGTTTTTTATTTGAGTAACCTTCATCATTTCTCTTTTTCTTATGAGGAAATTTGTTAGCAAAATGACCAATACCATCATAATTAAAACAAATCAATGGAAGCTTACCTCTATACCTGACATTGGTTCCCTTATTCAATTTTCTGACAAAGTTGGCCACTTCTTCATCATCTTCCGAGACATCACTGTTGCTCCTATGTTATTTTTCTTTTTTCTTTCCCTTTTTCTTTGATCTTCTGGATGCTTTGAAGGCTGCTTCTTTTATATATGGATTTTCCTATTCATATCTCATTTCATATGCTGTGAAGATTCCATGTAATTCTTCCATGCTTATTGAGTTTAGATCTTCTCTTTCTTCTAGTGTTGATATCTTAGGGTCAAATATCATAGGAAGAGATCTTTGTACCTTTTGAAAAATTACAGATTCTTTTATTTCTTCTCCCAATACCAAGATTGCATTTATTGTTTCATTGACTCGTAAAAATTAAGGTGCAATGTTCTCATCTTCCTTCATCTTTAGTTGTTTGAAATGACCTCTATAAGTTTGAAACTTTGTTGCTTTGACATTTGAATCTCCTTCATAGATATTTAAAAGTTTGTCCCAAATCTCTTTAACGGATTTACAATGTGCAACTTTGGTGAATATCGATTTTCCAAGACCATTCAGAAGTGCATTTGTGGTTTTTGAATTATTCTGACCGATTTTCAGAGCTTTGACATTTGTCGACAGAACTGCTAGTGCTGTGTATCCATCTATAATTGATTTCCAAATTTCAAATCCCTGTGCCTGTATATATGTCTTCATCCTCATGCTCCAAAAGGAATACTTATGTCCATCAAACAGTGGTATTCCATTTTTATACATGTTTCTCTCCATGATCTACCTTTCAGTGGTTAAACTGATTTATGAAGGAACCTGCTTTGATACCAATTGTTGGATTACTGAGAGGGGGGGTGAATCAATAATAGACCAATATAATCCTTTTTAACCATATAATGCAAGTGTTATATCAATGTAGCACTATCATCCAATATTTGCAGAGTAAGTAAATAATGAACAAATGAACAATCATACACATACACAGTACACCAATGTTTTTATGTGGAAACCCAAAGCGGGAGAAAACCATATAATGTTTTTTCTTATATGTCTTAAAGAATTACAAGCATTGGAAGCACCAACTTCCTTTGTTTTCTAGTTGCAACTGGAAGGAGTCTCCAACCCCCTAGTTTCTCAAGCTACAACCTGAGGGAAGCTCCAACTCCCTAATTCTATGGCTACAACCATAAGGATGCTACAACCTCCTATGTTCTATGGATAGAACCGGAAGGTGGCTACAACCACATGTCCTTGCCTCGTCCAACTGCCCTGACGTATAAGTAGAATGTTGGAACCATTGTCACACTATCACTGTGAGATATACTGCTGTAAACCTGTAGCAATAAACCTACACCAAACAACCTATACCAATAATCTAAACCATGTATCAACCATGCATCAACCTATACCTCAACCTGTAATCAACTTGTACCATACACAAGTGCATCAACCATGCACCAACCTATAGCAAACAACATGTAATCAACTTGTACCATAAACAAGTGCATCAACGATGCATCAACCTGTACCTCAACCTGCAAACCTTCCTTAACTTTAACAACAAGAGACTAGCATTTTCATCAAACTTTACTTTAGTCTCACATGACTAGTTTTGGATTAGTCAACAACCCTAACTTGAAATAATCATAACCATGTACCTGTAATGAATAAAGATCTGAAAATAGTACATAATGTTCTTAAGTGTGTTTTATGCAATTCCTTCAGGTGTCACTACTTGGAACCTCTCAGAAAAGGATTTATAGAAAAAATGGCATACCTTGCTGAATTATGGCTTATTCTATATAGCGAACTTGTAGACCGTGCCTTGCCCAGAATATTTGTTGTATGGATCTAAACATTTTACACAGAATAATAAAAAATTTACTCTAATGAACACATTTGGTCTTACTGAATTTGTATCTGTTATGAAGAAGTTATGACGTTTTTACCTGAAACACTTGTTTTAGATTAGTTTTAGGACTAGCCACAAACCCTATTTTCCATGGAGTGTAACTCCAAAAATAAAATGACCCACAAGATGAAATTTGTACCATGGCTACTTGGATATGTTTACTCAATGGCCTCCAAATTTCACTATCCGAATCATTATAGAAAACAAATTATTGCAAAAATCATGAGATGACTTGTAAATAACATACCTTAGAAAGCATCATCAAAAAAATTTATCATCCCTTGAATTTCGACCTTATTTACTTCACCTTCCCTATGAAATTCGGCTTAGATATCCTTTGGTTACCTCAATCACCTGTAGATATTCAATATGATCAAGTTTAATTAAAATGAAAGACCCTTGCCTCTTATTTATACTTTCATGTAGCTTCCTCAAGGGTTACCTTTTAACCATCTTAACCCAATTTCCTTATTTTAGGTATAACCCACTTCTAACCACTTTCCATAATTAGAAAGTTCTCCAATTACTTTATTATTTAAATAATCCTCCTTGACTTAGCCACTTCACTTTATTATTTAAATAATCCTCTTTGACTTTGTCACTTCACTTTATTATTTAAATAATCATTTTTTACTTTTTCACTTTACTTTATTATTTAAATAATTTCTTCTTTGCAAACACTTTGACTTCTTTGACCTTTTGGGGCTTCAAGCCAACACATGAGAGTCCTCAAAATTCGTAAGGCCGTAACTTTCAAACCTTGAGGAGTTATGTGACGCTCCACATACCACCATAAATGACATGACATGTAAAATCCATATAGAATAGTCGTACCTGCAAATATATCAAAAATAATACCATTATACATAAAACAAACTTGGGTCCATTACCCAAACCTTTGTGGTACTAGAATTCACTACCATACTTTCTTCAAGGTTTAAAATCAATGACAACCAACCCAATTAATCAATAATACTGGAACCAAAAAGAAACATTTGATATCAAACCCTCCCCAGAAGAAATATAAATTTGTAGAGGATTTAAGCAAGATGAGGATTACTCTTCCCCTCACGGAATTGGTGAAGATCCCTCAATAGAGGGAAAATATTATGAGATTGTTGGATGACCCATATGGAAGAATGTTAAGAACCTGAATAGATCTACAAATGTAATTACCACAAATACTGAATACACAATAGATCCACAGAGCAAGATAGAATAAACCACACTATATTATTACCAAACCCTTGAGGTAGGGAAACACCATACAATGGATCCTATTATGGAAAGGATCCTCTCCTGTTCACTTGTCTCTTCGAGGGGGCATCCCCCTATTGAGCTACCACTCCAAATACAATAATTCTCTTCATATCCCATTACATTGCCTGAACCCCTTTATATAGTGCTATCATCACCTAAGAACATTCTAGAGGAGGAATCTTTTAGAAGTAGAACCTTCTAAGAAGTCCTCTTACATTTATTATATCTAACTACCCATTTATTATGTCTAATTACCATAGTGAGATTTATTTAATAATATAGTGGACCTAGTCCACCTTACATTGAATGGCCTCCACTATTATAACTATGGGCTCTCTGACCCCCCCCACTACCTCTCTAGCTACCTAACATTCCATCCTCGTTATGAAACGTTGTCCTCAATGCTTGATGTACAACCATATACCAGGGTCCCATGGATAAGTGTGGACCATAGTGCTGAAGTAGACTAGAGAAACAAGGTCCCATGGAGAAATGAAAACCATCATGCTGAAGTAGTCCAACATCGATTGTGAATTAGGGTCCTATGCCCAAGTGTTCATGTGAACTCTACACGAAATATATCTGAACTCAAGAACCAACTGAAAATGATACTCCAAAGATCTACATTGATCGTGGGGATCCAAATATGTAGATCCCTCCATATCCCCAAAATAATTTGAATAACATACTAATATTGAAGAATACTGAAAAATAGTGTGCATAAAAGACGATGGACTTCTCTCCATAATGTGCTCTATATGAGGTGAAGGAGAGTCATCAAATAGAAGATGGAAGTGGTTGTCATCCCAGAAATGACAACTATCCATATAACAATCATCACAATCATCCTCCAAAGCATACCAAGAATACACTTCTTGATGATATTCATTCATGATTTCCTCCATAAGAAATCTGTCTTGCATATTATCCAATGAATCTTGAATACTATGAAAACTATCATTGAGGCCATCTGCAAGGTCATGGAATATGTCATGCAATGTGCCACACCATTGGGATTTGAATGCTTCAGTAATATGTAGAATTTATTTAAGGGTTTGAGATCTGAGCACCCTATGAAATCTTCAGTCCCGCCACCATCACGAAAAAACCCAAAAAATAGAACAATAAATTACTGCAGAAAATTGCGACGTTTTCCAAAAAAACCCTGAAAAACTGTTGAATTTAAAATGCTCATAACTTCACTTCCGAGACTCCGTTTCGGCTGATTTGTTTTTCGAAATTGGGTGAAATTGTGAGAGGAACTCAAATATATAATTTGTTTGGGCAAATTCGGCCTCCAACTGCTACAAAAATAAAACAAATCGCTCCTCTGTCCATAGAAAAAAACCTAAAAATTGCAGATTTTAAAACCTCAATATCTTGACTTCCTGGACTCCATTTCAGACGATTTTTTTTTTTGAAATTAGGTGTTTTTCTGAGAGGAAATCATATCTACAACATGGTTCTGCAAATTTTGCACAAAAATATACCGAATTTCTAGAATGTCGTGGCCCTCTTTTTCTTCTCCGAAAAAAATCTGCAAAAATAAAAAATATTTTCCCACAATGTTTGCCAAGGAAAGTGCTCTGATACCACTTGTCCCACAATAATCATCTTTGACTTTTCCCACAATTTCTGCCAAGGAAAGTGCTCTGATACCAATTGTTAAGAACCTGAATAGATCTACAAATGTAATTACCACAAATACTGAATACACAATAGATCCACAGAGCAAGATAGAAGAAACCACACTATATTATTACCAAACCTTTGAGGTAGGGAAACACCATACAATGGATCCTATTATGAAAGGGATCCTCTCCTGTTCACTTGCCTCTTCGAGGGGGCATCCTCCTATTGAGATACCACTCCAAATACAATAATTCTCTTCATATCCCATTACATTGCTTGAACCCCTTTATATAGTGCTACCATCACCTAAGAACATTCTAGAGGAGGAATCTTTTAGAAGTAGAACCTTCTAAAAGGTCCTCTTACATTTATTATATCTAACTACCCATTTATTATGTCTAACTACCATAGTGATCTTTATTTAATAATATAGTGGACCTAGTCCACCTTATATTGAATGGCCTCCACTATTATAACTATGGGCCCTCCAGGCCCCCCCACTACCTCTCTAGCTACCTAACAAAGAATGGATGTCATTTTCATAAGTTCAAAGAAAAGCCAAAACAGATCAACAATCAAGTTGAGAGGTAAAGTCCCACCTTTCTATATTTCAATTGAGAATCATGATGTTGCACACCACAATTGTCTAGTTGACACTGGCATGACAAATAATATTATGCCATTGAATATCATGGAGGTGTTGGGTATGAGCTGCACCAAGTATTATGAAACAAGAAAAATCATTTATGAAATTGATTCTAGGCATGTGACATCTTATGGAGAAATCAAATATTTTTATGATTGGATCATTGTTGCTCCTCATATTATTACAATTTTGAATATTGTGGTGGTGAATATTCCTCATGCATATGGAGTTGTCCTAAGAAGAGATTGGTAATATATGATCAGAGACTACATAATGAATGATGGAAGTTGCATGATGTTTCTAGATAAAGGTGGAACAATGATCAAGGTTCCTCGTGAACCCAAGAGGTCGTTTTCTTTCAAAAAGAAGGATAATGAGCTAGTGGAAGATTATATAGATGTTGGGATTGGAAATTATACTATTCTAGACATGGAGAAAATTGAGGACATGGAGAATCAAGATAAATATTTTAAGGGTTACTGGAGGATGTCATTTGATAGAGCCTGCGCAAGTTCAGGTAGTGGAGTTGGAATTTTCCTTATAAACCCAAAAAATATTATGCACCCACATGCTGTCAGACATGAATTTGCATGCACCAAAATGAGACGGAATATGAGGCCCAGACATATAATATTAAGAAAGAAAGACTCAAATTATATTTCAAAAGAGTTAATGAATTGATGGAATCTTTTAGCTCTTTTAACATTTCTTTCATCCCAAGGGATAAAAATCAGAAGACGGATTGATTAGATTTGGCGGCTTCACCGTCGAACCTAGATACTGTTCAAAGAAAAACACATTTTCAAGTAAAAACAATATTCTGACCTTTTGTACCTAAAAATTGGGAGTATTTACAAGTGTTTGAGAATGATGAAGAACTGGAAAATTTATTGGTAAATGATGATGAATATGAGGATAAAGACATCGTTTTTGTTCTGAAGAATTGTATTCAATCTAAGTACCCTTTTACAAGAGATTATCATGCTAAAAACCTCCTGTAAGAAGTATCGCTTCGAAAAGTCCAAGAAACATGAAATATTAATATTGGAACTGATAGTTCCCCAAAATATGTCAACTTGGGAGTTGATTGCATAGTTGATGAAGTTGATCGATATGTCACACGTTTTAAAGAATATATTGATGTGTTTGCATGGAGTTATGATGATTTGAAGGCATATGATAAATGAATATTTCAACAAATTATTCCTTTGAGAGAAAGAGAAAATCCTGTCAAGCAAAAGATAAGGATGATGAACCCCAAATTAAAACCACTAGTAAAGGTTGGATTGGAAAAATTAAAGAAAGTTGGAATAATATACCTCATCACAAATTCTGACTGGATTTTAAATCCGTTGGTTGTGAGAAAAAATACTGGGGAGATTCAGATGTGTGTAGATTTCAGAGACCTTAATAAATCAAGTGCAAAGGACAATTATCCTTTTCCTAACATGGAATTTCTCCTCCAACAAGTCATGAGATAAGCTTGCATGTCCATGTTAGATGGTTTTTTTGGGTATAATCAAGTCTTGGTTGTTGAGGAAGATAGAGAAAAGACAAATTTCATAACACCTTGGGAGACATATGCATATTCTCTATTGCCCTTTGGTTTAAAGAATGATGGATCTAAATTTCAAAGGGATATGGATCATTCTTTTGAGGGTTTGATAGGAAAATTCATGGTGGATTACCAACATGATTTAACAATACACTCAAAAACTAGGAGTTAACACATTCATCACCTGAGAAAAGTTTTTGATAGATGCAAATTATATGGTGTCTCTTTAAATCCAAAAAAATGTTTATTTGTTGTAATCGAAGGAAAATTATTGGGCCATATTGTGTGCAAAGAATGAATATATATTGATCTTGAGAGAGTTAAAGCTATAAATGAACTCAACCCTCCATCATCCAAGAAGGGAGTCCAGTCATTTTTCGGAAAACTCAACTTTGTAGGAATATTCATCCCTGACTATGTAAGTATTGTGAAGCCGATCAAATCATTGTTGAAAAAGAATCAAAGGTTTGAAAGGACCTCAGATACACATGAAGCTTTTAATAATATAAAAAAGGAAATAACTATATCCCCAGTCCTCATTAGTCCATATTTCCAAAGAGACTTCATCATTTATTCATTTTCAATAGAAATTGTCGTGGAATCTGTTCTTACTCAAAGAAATTCCAAGGGTGAATAATTTCCAATTAGTTTCATGATTAATACCCTTCATGATTATAAATTAAGATATTTGGAATTGGAGAAACAAGCCCTATCTCTTGTAAAAGTAGTGGCACACTTTTGGACTTACATATTAAATTCTCATGTCATTGCATATGTTCCATCCTCTCCTGTGAAGATGTTTTTAAATCAACAATTGAGAGAAGTAAAATGGGAAAATTTGTTGGAAAAGATTCAAGAGTATGAAATTGAAATTAAGAATTTAAAATCAATCAAAGGACAGGGTCTATGTAAGCTCATAGCGAGTGGTGATTCTTTGGATGAATTAATTTTGATTTCAGTTGGAGAACCTATGGTTGTTTCATAATGGTATAGAGACATTATATTTTACTTAAGGTTCAGACAATTTCTAGTCACCATGAACCCAAAGGAGCGAAGAACATCGAAAATGAAGTCAAATTAGTATGTCCTGATTGATGATGTATTATTCAGAAGGAACTACAATGGAATATTGTTAAGGTGCATTGATGAAAAGTGAGCTCAAGAATTGATGAAAGAATTCCATGAAGGTATATGTGGCGGAAATTATTCTCCCACTACCATGGCCCATAAAATATTAAGAGTTGGGTTTTATTGGCCATCAGTTTTTAAAGATTCATATGCTACCATAAGAAAATGTGTATCTTGTAAAACATTTTCAGGGAAAATGAAAAAACTCTGCAATGCCATTACATCCTATGTCTATAGGACAACCATTTTCCCAATGGGGAATGGATTTCATTGGACCAATAAATCTGAAATCAAGTAAAAGGCACATATATATCCTCACCACTACACATTATTTCACGAAGTGGCCAGAATAAATATCATTAAAAAGGGTTGATTCCAAAGAGTTGATTAAGTTTCTCAAAGATAATATTGTGTTAATATTTGGTGTCCTAGAAAAATTCATTATTGACAATGGTTCAATTTTCATCAGGTCAAAATTTATAGAATTTTGTGGAGAATATGGCATCGTCATGGGGTATTCATAAAATTAGTATCCAGAAGGGAATGGTCTTGTAGAATCCACCAATAATACACTCGTTCAGATATTAAAGAAAACTATTGATAAGAACCAGAAGAATTGGCATTTGAAATTCACATATGCTTTGTGGGCGAGCATAATGACTTCGAAAGATAGTATTGGGATGTCTCCATATGTGTTGGTTTAAGGGAAAGAAGAAACAATGCCAATCAACCTCGATTTAAATGCATTGACTGGTGTAGTTAATACAAAGGATGCATAAGATAGTATGCCTATGCAAAAGAGAATGAATCAATGATTAAAATTGGAGGAAGAACGAAGTGAATCTTTGTATAGAACTTCTTAGAGACAACAAAGTATCAAAAAACATTTTGATCAGAGCTGATGTAAACCCCCACCCCTCCTATGAGACTCCCATGACCTCCTTGTCTAGGATCGATTTACACAGGAGCCAAAGTGGCTCTTGGGTCCTCACTGAAACCTTAGAATTTTTTACCACAAGCCTTTTCTTCTTTTGTTGCACAAAAATTCATGCTCACAAGGGTATTTTTACTCCACCAGATTCTGCACATGACCTTGAGCCTAACTCTTGGGGCTTAAATTTTGAACGAGGCAACTTTGATGCTCTAGAACTTCGGGCTTCAGAAGATTTTCCCACAGTACAGAAGATATCCCAAACGTCGAACTTGCGAATTCCCGAATAGTTCAGGGATCAACGGTCCATGCTTCTTTCCACGATATATGACCAAAAGGAAATTCGAGACTCCAAGCTTCAGGACTTTCTACGCCTCCAACACACAATACCTCCAAAATGGAAATCTATGACTCACACTTCACCCCTTTAGCTATGATTGAGATCAAATCTAGGACTCCGGGATTTGGGACTTTCTGTGACTACAACACGCAATACCTACGAACTAGTGAAGGGAAGAAATCCTTAGATCTGATGGTCCACATTCCTCTTTCAGCCAATGACTATGATCGACTCCAAAACTTCGAGATTCATCTTCTTTATCCTAATCAACACTAAACTCCAGAATTGTCGAACAATGAATTGGTGAAGAATGGAGATCCATGGTCCACGAGTGATCAACAACAAATGGTCTGGATTGAATATGGGCTTCGGGACTTCAAGACTTTTCAAACCAAATCAACTTTCACTAACAAGCCTCTGGATAACCGAATTTATGAATACTCGATAATTTGCGGACATGTGTACTCGAAAACCAATGGTCATGATTTACTCCGAAATTCAGGGCTTTCCCTACTCCATGCAACAACAATCAGTTTCTCCTGGAGTGTTGAATCTCCAAATCCGTGAGATATATGGCTCAGGCTTGCCTATGCGTAAACCTAACGGTTGGGATCTGATATTCTCAATGATGCTTCTCATTTTCTTTGGGTTTGTTCCAACAACCCAGATATGCTCGACATCCAATCCAATGACTGGAACTCTCTCAATGATCTACGATGTAGATTCACTCTGGGACTTCATAACTTTGGGGATTTTTCCTCACTTACAACAACTGACTCAAAACTACTAGAGTAACAAAGTCCAAAGGACTTTAGGATTTAACGTCTGCGCTCCTTATATTTAATCCAATGGCTATGAGGTTCTCGTATACTTCCCAAATAGATCTCATCTTCTATCCTTCAAACAAAGAGATTTCTCTTCTTTAGGGACTTACTCTCACTATCCCTGCTTGAACTTTGTCACTTGAATGACTTAAACTATGGTGCACACCTTGCGCTTCTCTCCTGATCTTTTATATTAATAAACTTAAACTATGGTGCACACTTTGTTCTTCCCTCCTTATCTTGGGACTTAAATAAGTTACTGGTGCACTCCTTGCGCTATCTCTCCTCTAAGATTTTTGACACTTAACAAAGTGTCAACCCTGTGCACTCTTTACGCTAGTCTCCCCTTTGATATTTTATACTCCTATGAGTATAGGTGACCTCCTTGTGCTCTCTTTGTGTAAACTTACACAATCTCTCCTAACCTTCTAAATCTGTAATAGTTCATCCTTCACACTCCTTGCATGGGCACTATGCACTCCTTGCACCGAGATTTCAGAATAGAAACAATTGATAATTAAATAAACATTAATGATTAATTCAACTAACCATTTATATGCACACACACATAAGAACAAAGATAAGTAGCATAACATTTACCCAGTTACTCAGAGACAAGCAAGCTCATAAATTGAAAGCAATTCTCTTCTTCTATATTCCTTCAACAAATATTTACAAGGGGTTCAACAATTCTCAACAACTTTCAACTTCTTCTTTCAACAACCACAACAAACTCTTTTGGGAAAATATTACATTGATTTATACATGAAGGGGATTCTCTAGCCTTCCCTCCAGACTATTCTAGTGATTTCATATCATAATTAAAAGCATCCTACAACTATGATTATTACAATAAATGAATAATTACACTCTAGTTATGAGTCAACGCTAAAAAAGTGTACAATCCTACAAACATTAAAAGAAATTTCAATCCCCTGGAGCACATAAATGTCTCTAGCTTCAATATCTCATGGGATATTTAATTACAATGCTTTTAAAATTTAAAGTGACATTCCCTCCTTGGAATCCAAACCAGTTAAGTGTGTTGCATTGGATGCTGAGTCATTTTCCACCGTGCCTCATTGAATGACGACAGTGATAATCCTGCATCATGGTCATCTATAGAAAAAAAATCATGATCTCCTGCTCATGGCTCTATTTCTATTGTTGATATCCTCTAGGATCCAAAACTTTGACTCAGATTTGTAAATTTGCTTCTGTTCCTTTCTATTGTTGTTTTTGTTTTTGTTGTTCTCCTGTTGTTGCAAGGTTTTCTCTTGGTCTCTAGATCATATGTTGCATAGATTTATTGAGCTTACCACCATAGTCTTCTCTTGTCTCCTTGGATGACCTTTCTACCAACCCTCTCAACTCCATAATTTCCTTGTCCATCCTATCCCCTGGCTGAGTCTTTTGCTGCAACTCTCTCTTGCTCTCCTGACAATTGTTTTGTTGTAGGTTGTTGTTGTTATCCACTTGTTGCTTCTCCTTCTTCTTTATTTCTTCAGTAATTTTACCTTCTTGAAGGTTTCCTTTGTTACTCTTCATGATAACATACCTTTGTTATTATTCCTCTATCTTTGGATGGTTTAACCAATCCTCCATCATATTCAACTCCTTCTCCCACTGAGTGAGTATGGAACCCGAATGATCCTCTTGAATATTTATTTGGCTCACAATTGTGTGGGCCTCCTCTTATTTCTTTTCCTTTTGAACAAAAATTGAATTCTATCCACTCTCCTTTTCTTTGAAAGTCTTCAATGACCATCCTTCTATTGCACCTACCATCACACACAAATTGTTAGTTTTAAAAACCTTTGGCCTCTTGGCCTCTTCCCTAGATTCCTCCTACATCATTTGCTCACAATAATGAGCACCCACGAAGCTCATTCTAAGAGATATATTGATCTCTCCTATCCTCATACTACAACACTGGTGATATTCTTCTTCCTTCAGGAGTTCCTTCCCACTCATGAGAAGTATACTCGAACTAACCTCATATTTAACTCCCTTATCTTCTAGTGGCAACAACATATGCTTACACCCATTTTTATCAAGGGTATAAGTATTCTTCCTCCCATCATGTATGAAATTTCTATCATATTGCCACGGTCTCCTCAACAAAAAATGAAAAACATCCATGGGTATGACATCACATAAAACTTCATCCTTGTAACTACCAATTTTAAACTCAACTTTACACTGTCGAATTACCATGAATTGATGTCCTTTCTGCAACCACGACACCATGTATAGACTCAGATGTTGTATTGTCTCCAACTTTAAATTTTTCACCATATCCATGGATACCAAGTTGTCAGTGCTCCCACTTCCTATGATCACCTTGCATACTCTATCTCTTGTCTTGCAAACAGTTCTGAATAAAATGTTCCTCTAGACTGGTTCTCATACCTCTTTTGTTGGCTTTATGAGAGATTTCCTCATCATGAGTGATCTTCCCTCTTCAACTGCTTCTTCTTTCATCTTTGTCTCCAAATTCCTCTGATACGCTTCATATATTTGATCTTATCTAACTCCTGCATTCTTCCTTTCAGGACATTCCCAAGACATCTGCCCTATTTTCTGACAACCATAACACTTCACTTCTCCTCCTCTTCCTCTTCCTCTTCCTCTTGGAAATGGATTCCTTCCTATAGAGTATCCTCCTCTAGAAATTCCTCCTCTATCTATCTGACTATTAAATCCTTTAGCTTCTCCCCTGGATTCCTAGAACTTCTCTATGGCGATTCCTCTTCCTCTGTCAAGACTCTTCCCTTGTTCCTCTAACTCTGCTTCCTTGCCAATTTTTCTTCTTCCTTCAGGGCTACCTGATAAGAATATTCTATAGTCCTCATAGTTATCATACTAATCTCATCCTAGATTTCA
Source organism: Picea mariana (assembly GCA_032191745.1). Taxonomy (NCBI): domain Eukaryota; kingdom Viridiplantae; phylum Streptophyta; class Pinopsida; order Pinales; family Pinaceae; genus Picea; species Picea mariana. Next base: position 56,322 of record JASDQU010501360.1, on the reverse strand, counting down.
TACCTCAATCCATTAATATACTTATAAACTTTCTCTTCATCATTCTCTCTCTATCCCACCCTTATATTCAACTTATAAAATTCTTCAGTATACTCCTTCACCAACAAATATTTTTTTCTCAGATTCTACAACCTTCTGAATAGATTCAAATGATAATCCTTGAGTATGAATTTATCCTTGAGATTAGCTACCATTCTATCCTAACTCTTAACCTTGGACTTACCTTTTCTCCTTCTATCATCTTGCAATTCGTCCCACCATAAATCTTCATGTCCCTTCAATCTGGTCACCGCATGATTTACTTTCTTCTCATCATCAATCTCATCATATTATAAGTACTTTTCTAAATCACTTATCTAGTCAAGAAATTCTTCTACTTTCAAATTACCTTCATACATTGGGACTTCCATCTTTGCTCTGGTTCCCAGCTTGACACCAACTCTCAACAATCGCTTCTTTGTTGCTTGTTCTCCTGCAACTTCTTCTTATTCTATATATTCACTTTCAACTTCACTAAAATCACTAGTCTATGGTACTCTCCTTTGTGTTGTTTCCGTGGTGTCCAACCTTGCATGAATTTGTATCATTTCTTCCTCCATAGATGCATTGACCACAGGTCTCTCCCCGCATCTCCTCAGCGACATGGCTCCAAGTATTTCTTCTCATAGAGATTATTCATGCTCTGATACTACTTGATGGTATCAGACAAAAATATTGTCTATGCTATGATACCAGTTGACGTAAACCCCCACCCCTCCTAGGGGGCTCGCGTGACCTCCTAGTCTAGGATCGATTTACATAGGAGATGAAGTGGCTCTTGAGTCCTCACTGAACCCTTATAATTATTTACCACATGCCTTTTCTTCTTTTTCTATGTGAAAATTATTGTTTTCTAGGGTCGTATTACTCCAATAGAGTCTTCACATGACCTCAGGCCTAAAACCTGGGGCTTAAATTTTTAAAACGACAAATTCGACGATTCAAAACTTCAGGCTTCGAAATATTTTTTCACAATACACTTCAAATCTCTTGAACGTCGAACTGGAGAACTCTAAAATAGTTTGGGGATCAACGGTCCATTATTATTTCCACGATGTATGGCCAAAAGGAACTCTGGGACTCCATGCTTCGGGACTTTCTATGCCTCCAACATAAAATACCTCCAAACTGGTGATCTACAACTCACACTTTACCCCTTGATCTATGATTGAGATCAAATCCGGGACTCCGGGCTTCGAGACTCTCTGTGACTCCAACACATTATACCTATGAAATAGAGAAGGGCCAAAATCCTCAAATATGATGGTACACCTCTTGCAACAAACATTTGTGATCCACTCCGGAACTCTGAGATTCAAGAATTCTTGCTCCTAATCAACACTAACTTTCGAACTGCTGAACGCTGAATTGGTGAAGGTAGGAGATCCACGGTCCACATGTGCTCAACAAAAAATGTTTTGGATTGGATTTGGGCTTCGGGACTTTAGGACTTTTCACTCTAAAGAAAATTCACTCATGATCCTCTGAATAGCCGAATTTATGAATACTCGATAATCTGCAGACACGTGTACCCGACAACCAATGGTCAGAATTTACTCTAGAATTTAGGACTTTCCCTACTCCATGCAACAACAATCAATTTCTCCTGGAGTGCCAAATCTATGAATGTGTGAGATCTACAGTTCACGCTCACTTGCACGCATATCTAATGACTTGGATCTGATCTTCTCAATGACACTTTTTGTTTTCTCTTGGTTTGATCCAACGACCCAGTTTTGTTCCACAACCAATCCAATGACTGACACTCTCCCAGTGATATACGGTGTAGATTCACTGTAGGACTTCGTAACTTTGGGGATTTTGCCTCACTTACAACAAATGACTCAAAATTGTCAGATCAACAAAGTCCGAAGGACTTGAGGGTTTAAAGTCCTCACTTCTCTTTAATCTAACAACTATGAGGGATTCTTATACTTCCCAAGCAGATCTTGTCCGCTCTCCTTCAAACAAATATATTTCTCTTCTTTGGGGACTTACTCTCGCTATCCCTCATTGAACTTTGTCACTTGAATGACTTAAACTCTAGTGCACACCTTGTGCTTCCCTTCTGAGATTTTATCTTAAAAGACTTAAACTATGGCAAACACTTTTCACTTCCCTCTTGATCTTGGGACTTATATAAGTTACTGGCACACTCCTTGCGCTATCTCTCCTTTGATATTTTTCACACTTAACAAAGTGTCGACCCTTTGCACTCTTTCCACTAGTGTCCCCTATAATATTTTATACTCCTATAAGTATAGGCACATTCCTTTCGATCACTCTATGTAAACTTACACAATCTCTCCTGAGATTCTAAACTTGTAACGATTCGGCCTTCACACTCCTTGCATGGGCACTATGCACTCCTTGCACCAATATTTCAGAAGAGAAACAATTCAAACTTAAATAAAAAATAAGGATTCATTCAACCAACCATTTAGATAAACACACACATAATCACAGAGATAAATAACATAACATTTACCCAATTACTCAGATACAAGAAAGCTCAGAAATTGAAAGCAATTCTCTTCTTCTATATTCCTTCAAAAAATATTTACAAGGGGTTCAACAACTCTCAACAAATTTCAGCTTCTTCTTTCAACAACTACAACAACATCTTTTGGGCATAGATTACATTGATTTATACATGAAGGGGATTCTCAAGCCTTCCCTCCAGACTATTATAGTTCTTTCATATCATAACGGAAAGCATCCTACCACTAGACTTATTACAATAAATGAATAATTACACTCTAGATATGAGTTAGCGCTCACAATGTGTACAATCCTACATATATTAAAAGAAATTACAATCCTTTGGAGCACATACAATGGCTCTAGCTTCAATATCTCATGGGATTGTTAATTACAATTCTTTCAAAATTTAAAGTGACGTTCCTCCTTGGAATCCAAATTAGTTAAGTGCGTTGCGATGGATATTGAGTCATCTTCCACCATGCCTCATTGAATGACGATGGTGATGCTCCTGCATCATGAGCACAACCATAAATAATTTTTCAAATGAGTGAATTGGTGTTACTATAGAACAAGGCTAAGGAGAAACCATCAATGCAGACAAAATTTGAAGCACTCTGGATTGGACCATATATCATTGAAAATATTATGGGTTTTAATGGATATATGCTCAAATACATGAAGGGAAAAATGTTAATATTGCATGTTAATGGGAGAAATTTGAAAAACTTCTTCACCTGAATTTTTCTCATCTCCATGTACATAGATTTCAATTTATTTTGTACATCCTTACTATTCAAATCCATATCCCAAAGGATAGAAACATCTTTTCATGAAGATTATGAATTCTCGACAAACCACATGGGGTTATCATCCCACAACTAGAACTAGTTGTTGAGATATTTTCGTGCTTTCATTTTTCCCTACCACATTCTATTTTCCCACTTCTTTACTCCTTTTCTTTTCCCCCTTCTATACCTTCCCTTTTTCCCATTTCCTTTTATCCCTTCTTTTTTCCCCTTTCTTGGTTACTATGCTTAGCCATATTCCAGTTTGCGAGTTGGCAGGTTTTTCTTTCCATCCACTTACTCATGCACAAGTTTGTTTCAACACTTAGACTTTTTCTTCAAATTGCGAGTATGCAGGCTCAAACATTTTCTCTCCTTTTACTGTGACCCTCACTTTACACTTCAAATTCCATGATCTACATTCTGACCATCAATTAACCTTTGGATTCATCTTGCATCTGTCCCAACAAACATAACCTGAATTTAGGTTGAATCTCTAAAGAATCCCTATCAAGAAATTGCATGTCAATTCACCATAGTAACAGGTCAAGAGAACATTGCTTCTAAATCTCAGATGATTTTATATATTCTTTATTTTACAGTCCAAGAAAAGGACAGTTTTGATTGGGAAAGTTCATTTCTATTTAAATTTCTTCCCAATTGTTGCATTACAAAAAGGATAGAAAATTCTTTATGGCCTCTTATTTGATATTTTCTATCGTGCAATGTTTCCAATTCCCAAATTTGACTATCAGTAAAATGGTAGATTGTGAAGCAGATCCCTTTACCTTTTGGTATCAAGAATTATGGAGGCATAGAACCCCTCTATTTTTCTACAAAGTTTACAATGAATTTGTTTCAGTCTTCAAAAATATTATGTTGGGCAAAAACACTCCCAAGATATTTGTTGGGCGAAAACACTCCTACAATAGAACAACAGGAGAATATTCTTAGCAAGATTTTGTACTAGAAGTTATTGGGAATGAAACCTTTAGTGAAGGTGCAAAGTGTCCACCACATATTCCTTCATGGAATTATCTTATTAGTTCATGGGCTTGATTTTGATCAACACATCTCAGTAGTATACCATCATTATTTCCCCTAAAAAATATATCAACAATCTGCCCATATTGATTCGTCTTCATCTTCAATGTTCTTCATTCCTTGGGGTTCATGGTGATAGGAAATTGATCGGTCCTTAAGTAGAATATAATATATTTGTACCATTCTGAATCAGCTAATGGTTCTCCTACTAAAATTGAAATCATTCCATCGACCAAATCTCCATTCGCGATGACCTTGCATAAACCTTGTCCTTTGATAACCTTTAAAGGTTTAATCTCAATATCATATTCTTGTATCTTTTCCAACCAGTTAGCCCATTTTCCTTCTCTTAGTTATTGATTTAGAAACATCTTCATTGGTGATGAGGGAACATAGGAAATAACATGGGAGTTCAATATGTATGTTTGAAAGTGCACCATCGTTTTTACAAGATCCAAGGCTTGCTTTTCTAGCTCTGGGTACCTCAATTCATAGTCATGTAGGGTTTTTCTCATGAAATTGATTGGGTGTTATTCACCTTTGGTATTCTTCTGAGTAAGAATATATGTAACAATAGTCTTTGTAGCAAAGGAATAGATTATGAAATTCCTTTCAAAATATGGACTAATAAGGATTGGAGCTGTGGTGATTACTCCTTTGATGTTATTGAATGCCTCTTGAGTATCTGCTATCCATTTGAACCTCTGCTCCTTTTTCAACAACAAATTGATTGGCTTTACAATACTTGCATAATCAGGAACAAACCTTTGCACAAATTAGATCTTGCTGAAAAATGATTAGACTCCCTTCTTGGATGTCAGGGGATTGAGCTCATTTATTTCTTTAACTCTTTCTGGATCTATGTAAATCCTTTCCTTGCACACAATGTGGCCCAACAATTTTCCTTGAGTTACAATTAACAAGCATGTCTTTGGATTTAGAGAGACACCATATAATATACATCTTTCAAAAAAAATTCTCAAATGATGGATATGATGACCCCTTTTCTTTGAATGCACCCTCAAGTCATCTTGATAGTCTTCCATAAATTTTCCTATCAACCCGCTGAATGCATGATCAATGGCCCTCTGAAATGTATCTCCAACATTCTTCAAACCAAAGGGAATTCTAGCATGTTCATATGTCTCCCAAGGTGTGATAAATTCTCTCTTTTCCCTATCTTCCTCAGCCACCAAGACTTTGTTATATCCAGAAAAATCATCCAACATGGGCATGCAGGTTGATCCAATACATTTCTGGATAAGGAACTCCATATTAGGTAAGGGAAAATTATCCTTTATGTTTTATTTGTTAAGGTTTATGAAGTCAATAAACATCTTGTTGGAGAAATTTCTATTTTTGACACACTAGTTTAGTGGGAGTAACACTAGTTCATTGGGAGTTAACTGACTAGTTCTATTTTTACCATCACTATTATGCATGCATGCATTCCTAAGGAAAGCTAACTGTTTGATTTCTTTTCTTAATTCTGGAATGTTTTTCCCTATATATGAGTGTATTCCACTCATTCATTGTATCATACTGATCATGATCTATGTATCAATCATCAGCTCATTGGAGTAGTGTGAATATATTTTCTCATTCTTCCATATTGAATCTCTCTTCTTTTCTTGATAAGATTTGTTTGTACTTGCTTTAGCTAGATCTCTTGTGCAGGTTTCCATGAAACATTGACATGGTATCAGAGCTATGCTACTTGGAGCAAGCCAGACACGCCAAAGAATAAGGAAAATAAGGGTTTTGGCGAGCTAAATCCGTGGTCGTAAATTTTAGCAATTATTGCTCCCCAAATATTACTTTTTTGAGGAAACAGTCTACAATGAAAGTACATTGGCCCATTTTGGAAGTGGGTTTCCAACCATTCCACGAGATTCTTCATGGTTGGCTCAAAAAGTGAGTTGCACGATAGCCTCCTGAAACTTATACGAATCCGTGCATGTACCTTTCCACATTCATTGCTCCCAAATATTACGTTTTGGAGGACACGGTCTATGTGGAAAGTAAATCAACCCATTTTGGAAGTGGGTTTTCAACCGTTTGGCTAGATTTCTCACCGTTTTATCAGAAAGTAAGTCGCAATATCATCTCCTGAAACTGATATGAATTCTTAATTTCTTAATTTTTCACTTGCAGATTGAGAATAAATTTTTAGGGGTTCTTGGAATCAATGGGAGAGATGGATATGACAACTATTATACAGTAAAACTTGGTGGTAATCCTCACACCATACAATTATTTTGATTGGAATCCCAAGGCGACATTCCAACTCAAAAGAAAATGACAGTGTAATTTGACGATGGTGACAAAAACATAACCTACATTAGCGATTGAGAAGATGACATGGGTGAACCATAAGGATGAGGCCACATGACTACTTCTTGAATTAATATCCACTGATTTATGGTTTCATGTTGTTGCATGTAAGACTCCAAATCATATTTGGACCACCTTGGAAGGACTCTTTGGAAAGCAGGATGAGATGCAAGGTCATATGCTTGAGGTAGAGTTGAATACCTTAGACCCTAAAAGTTTTGATAATATACAAGATTTTTTTACTAAATTTAAATATTTGCTATTAATCTTGGGTGAATGTGGTATTGCTAAGTCTAACAAGAGAAAAAACTTATTCTAACAATCTTGGCCAAGCTAGGACCAGAATACACTGTATATGTCTCCAATTTCCATTCTGGTAGATGTCTTTTTGGAATAAATTGGAAAATTCCTACGTTGGCTCAATTCATTGAGTCTCTTACACAAGAGAAGACAAAACTCTTACATATGGGCCTCATGAAAGATCCCAAAGAACATTCACTCACCATGTAGGATGGAAAAGGGTCATTCAAACATAATAGGAAGGAGGGATGTTCCAAATCCTTTAATGATTCTTCAGGTTCCAAAGACTCTTCAAATTCCAAGAAGAAGAAGAAGGGAAAGCAGTGCACTTACTGCAATAAACTGAATCATGAAGAATCCACATGCATGAAGAAACAGATCGATCTTATGACACATTCACTTCAGCAGAACAACCTTGGAAACTTCATTCCAGTGGGAGTCAAGAAGCAGAAGGAAGAAGATCCTGCTCCTAAGAAAGGTAATCATCATGCTCTTGTTGCAATTAATTCCTCATTTGATTCATGTATTATAGATTCTTGTGCAATCCATCATATGGCAGTGAAAGATGAAGTTTTCTCTTCCTTGAGTCCATGCTCAAGACCCCCTATTCTCACGGGGGATGATACTCTAGTAGTAGTAGCAGGAGAAGGGAGAGTGGAACTTCATAATGGCAGTTTTGAGAATGTTTTACATGTTCCAAATATTTCTATGAATCTGCTCTCAGTTTATCAGATCACTCAGAAAGGTAAAAAGGTTGAATTTACATCAGATTCAGTTTTAGTAATTGACATGCATGACAATTCTATCATTACAATTGGTGAGGTGGATCACAAGTCAAGGTTGTATAAATTCACTAATTTTTTTGATGATGACTCCTCTATTCTACTTACACATAAGGAGAGTACTTTGCATGCACCTCCAGTGCAACATGCATATACTCTTGTTCTTCCATCAGTTTCATACATCAGAGATGATTCCATGCACTCAGATTTTGTACATGGAAATAAGCACGTAGTACATCCAGATAAGAAGCCAGCTTCGAAGCTTCAGCAGATGCCCAAAAAGGAACATACCACACTTCATGCAACAGGCAACCTTACAGGGAATCCATTGGATTTGAGGAGGACTCTATCTCAACATGAGGAGCCTTCTCATGTATTTTCATATTCAGAATCTGTGATGCCCATGCATTGCTATATGGTTCAATCTACTGATCCACATAACTACAATAGGGTTGTGGGAAATCTCTTATGGCAAGGAGCCATGCAGAAGGAGTATGACTCGCTCCTACAGAACTAGAATTGGAATCTGGTTCCACATCCACCAGAAACAAATATTTTCAGGTGCAGATGGGTCCACAGGATCAAGAAGTACAAGGCCCGACAGGTTGCCAAAGGACTTCATCAGATCCATCAATATTTCTACATCTTCATGAAGACTTTCAATGAACAAAAGTTTTAGACTTTGTGGGATCATCTTGCAGTGAAGAACACAGCTGCCTAGTAGCTGCCATTTTCTTCTTTTGATATATTATCTTTTGAGGGGGGGTTTTGTTCCCACATGGTTTTCCCTCTTTCCTCACTTTTATTCAGTGTTCATTAGTTTCATTGTACATGAGTACCTAAAATGGTCTAGTAGTCGGGACTCATTTTTTACTCCATAGTGATGTTCAGGGGGGGTGTTGGAGAAATTTTTATTTTTGACACACTAGTTTAGTGAGAGTAACACTAGTTCATTGGGAGTTAACTGACCAGTTCTATTTTTACCATCACTATTATGCATGCATGCATTCCTAAGGAAAGCTAATTGTTTGATTGCTTTTCTTAATTATGGAATGCTTTGCCCTATATATGAGTGTATTCCACTCATTCATTGTATCATATTGATCATGATCTATGTATCAATCATCAGCTCATTGGAGTAGTGTGAATATATTTTCTCATTCTTCCATATTGAATTTCTCTTCTTTTCTTAATAAGCTTTGTTTATACTTGCTTTAGCTAGATCTCCTGTGCAAGTTTCCATGAAACACTAAAACATTCAAATTTCCCCGATATTTTTTCTTATGATCACAGGATTTGAAATTTAGTTAGAGTGTCTAATGGGATAAATTATTCGTTCCTTCTTCAATTTCTCCAATTCAATCTTTACCAGAGGTTTCAGTTTGGGATTCATCATCCTTATTTTTTTCTTTACAGGATTTGCTTCTTCCCTCAAAGGAATGATATGCTGGAATATAGTTTTATCATAAGCTTTAAAATCATCATAGGTCCAAGAAAATACATCAATGTATTCTTTAAATAAGGAAACACATTGAGCAACTTCCTCAGTGGTGCAATCAACTCCCAAGTTGACATATTTTGGGAAACTATTAGTTCCAATATTGAATTTTCTTGTCTCTTTCACTTTTCGAAATGATACTTCTTCAAGGAGATTCTTAGCATGATCACATTTTGTAAAAAGAGATTCAGATTGTATACAATATTTAGGGATAATAGATTGGTGATCGTCTTCATCATCATCATCATTCAACAACAAAATTTTGAGTTGTTCATCATTCTCAAACACTTAAAAATATTCAATGTTATTGGGCATGGATGGTTGAAACACTCTTTATACTTGGAAATACGTTTTTCTTTGGATATCTTCTGGGTTTGACAATGAAGCCACCAAGGCCAATGAATTTGCTTTGTGATTCTGGTCCCTTGGAATGTAATAACTATTGAAGGAACTAAAAGATTCCATCAATTTGTTAACCCTTTTGAAATATAACTTAAGTCTTTCCTTTTTGATTTTATACCTCTGGGTAACTTGATTGATCACCAACTCTGAGTCGCTAGTTACAACTAAATGTTCTATTTTCATTTCTTGTGCAAGGATCATCCCCCTAATCAAGGTCTCATTTTCTGCCTCATTATTAGTGCATGAAAATTCCATTCTAATAGCATGTAGATGTACAACTTTATTTGGACCCATAAGAACAATCCCAACTCCACTCCCATAATTTGAACAGGCCCTATCGAATGACATACTCCAGTAGCCTTCAAACATACATTCTTGATTCTTCGTATCTTGAACTTGCTCTAGGATTTCATTATGCTCTATGTATAGGATATCATAGTTTCCAATATTGACATCTATATAATCCTCCATCAATTAATTGTCTTTCTTCTTGAAAGAGAAGGGTTTTCTAGGTTCACGGGACACTTTAATCATTGCTCCTTCTTTTCTTGGTAGCATCATACAACTTCCATTGTTCATTATATATCCCCCAATCATATATTTCCAATCTCTTCCCAGCACAAATCCATATGCCGGATGAAGGTATACCACAATAATATTGAAAACTTTCATAATATGGGGGGCATTCGTGATCCAAGCGTAAAATTCCTTGATCTCTCCATAAGATGGAATGTTTCTAGAATCAATTGCATATATGATTTCACCAATTTTATAATACATGGTGCAACTCATGCCCAATGCCTCCATGACCACTAGTGGCATGATATTATTTGTCACGTCTATTTCAACTAAACAATTATGTAGTGCAACATCATGATTTTCAATTGAAATGTAAAAGGGAGGAATTTTAACTCTCAACTTGGTGGTTGAATGGCTCTAGTTTTGTTTTGGATTGGTAACAACAATTTATTCTCTTTAAGATGGATTATCCAACAATTTCTTTGCTAGGGAATATTCACCACTTCAGTAAAGGGAAAAGTTATCCTTGATTTACTTAAGTCCTCCATGACATTATATGTCATTTGAGTGGAGTTTGACGTCAGGTATTTCTTTTTAGTTCCAATGCTATCTATCACCTCCTCATTTGATCTTTTCTCATTTATTTTTTCTTTTTCTTTTTCTTTTTGGTTATATTTATTTGAATCGCCTTTATATTTTGGTCTATTTACAAATCCTCTTGTATGGGCGATGTTGTCTTATGAGTTGGGATCGTTGTCACCCTCTTGAAATATATACATAGATGTCTCGCTTCCGTCCATTTGAACAGTTTCAAAATTTTCATCAGGGGAGTAATAATTCTATTATTCAATTAATTGCTCATCATACACATCATCCAGAATGACTGCATTAGGGGTAGGCTTCCTGGGAACCCTTGGTATTTGCGGATTATCCGTGTTTTCAAACATCACTTTTTCTTCTTGGGGAGGGTTCCTTATTTTCTATGGGATTGGAATTCTTGGATTTTCCACATAATTATCTCCCCTTCTTAGTATTTTTATCTTGTTCTGCATTTGCTTGATATTTCAATGCATCTGTGCAATTTCAATTCTTTTCTTAGTTTCCAGTGCCACCACATGGTCAACCTTTACATCAGGTATGGTTCCCTTGAAAAATTCTTCTCCCATCATTTGGTTTTGAGCCGGTCGTGGCTTGAATTATTCGTTCTTCATTGAACTTTAAGCTCCTTGATTGTCCATAATTAATCCTCCCAACTTCCTTTGTACTTTTCCCATTATAATGTCAGGTTAGACACCCATTTCAATCATAATTTCTTACATCTCAGTGGATTTAGTCATTGCCTTCTCCAAGGTATCTATTTGGGATGTTCTGATAGCATATTTCACATTTCGGGGAATTTCATTATTATAACAACCGATAATGACTGGGTCATTTGGTATTTTATCTTCTGGAATTTTACTCAGGTTTTATTAAACCTGAGATTAAAATCTCATATCCTTTCATTCTTCCTTAAACCAGTTTGGGTGAAATCAGTGAGAAGGGTATGATAAGAAATTGGAGGGGTGAACATAGTCAGGAACATAACTTCGAGGTCATTAAATGAGTGAATTGATCTAATGGAAAATGTTTTATACCATTCATACACTCTCCTGATAAGGTTTTCATAAACAACCTTACCATGACATCATCATACTCAACACGGTGAAAATCAAAAACATCAAGAAATATGTGCAAATGCCTCTTTGCATTGATTTCTCCTTCTCCAGAAAATTCCTTTAGGTTTCCATTTAGGAGAACATGGAGATCATGTTTCTCACCTAGAATATTCAAATAAGAATCTCTTACTCTTCTTCTATTTTCAAACCTTAAGTTTTCTTGATTTCTTGCAGCATCTCTTCCACTTCCTTATCTCTCTTGATGATGCTCGTCTCCGGGTTGTTCATTTGTTTCTTCCATATCTTGAGAGATTCCAGGAATACAAATTTCACTTCTAACAATAAAGAGTTTCTTTCTTTTACTTCTAGCAATGGGTCCCTTGTATTCGTCCAACTTCAATCCTGACGTTGTTCTTGTGCTGCTCTAGCTAGTGGTTGGTTTCTTTGGTCTTGTCACTCGTCTCTCCTCTGTCTCTGGAGGATTTCTCTTTCTTATTCTTGGACTAAGATATTCCAGGACCTTTCTAACTCTTCTCGGGTCTTGGCTGTGTTGGTTGTGGAGCCTGATTATCTTCTTGATTTAGAGGTCCTTGCTTTCAGCCATGTTGATACCCCATGAAGTATTTACACCCTAGAAGTATGTACACTCTTCCACGTGGGGGAGTGCAGAGGGGGGGTACCCCCTCTACGGGGTCCAGGGGGGATATACCCCCAGCTAGGGGGTCTGGGGGCAAGCGGTCCCCCTAGCGGGGGTTCGGGGGCAGCGTCTGCCGATGGGGGTTCAGGGGCAAAGCCCCCGAAGAAAAAATTGCCTTGTAAAATTATATTGTAATTTCATTGTAAATTTGGAATGTTCATTATAAGTTCACAGATCTAACAATAGAGATTATGTTAGGGTTTTTTTCCCTAGAAGGAAACCCTCTTTTATGAGGGAAATGTATCGCAACCATGGTTGATGGTGAATATTGTATTCTGAGAGAGGAGACTGTGAGAGAAAGAAGAGGAAGTTACAACAGGTTTAGATGTAGGTTGTATCCCTTCATTTGATGGATAATAATAAAGGAAGGACCTGGCAATTTCTCTGGTGGACGTAGCCCACACTGGGTGAACCACATAAATCTGTGTCTCTCTTGTATTGTGTGTCTTCTGTGTTTTGTTTCTGCATTTGTTTTATTTTATTGCTCCGCGGTCCTACTTTTCTAACAACTGGTATCAGAGCATAAGGTAACTCGCAGGAAAAGAGGGTTCCTAGTTCGAGTGGGAGCAATGTCAGAAGATGGAAAGTTTAGGGTCAAGAAATTTAACGGCCAAAACTACCTGTTATGGAAGAGGCAGATGGAAGACTATTTATATCAGAAGGATCTATTCCTACCATTGAGCGGAGTAGCAAAGAAGTCGGCGGCCATGAAGGATGGAGAATGGGATATTCTTGACAGAAAGGCTCTAGGAATGATACGGCTGAGCCTGGTAGCATCGATGGCTTTCAATATTTCGAAAGAAAAGACAACGAAGGGTTTGATGGACACGTTGGCCAAATTGTATGAAAAACCCTCGGCATCGAA
>JASDQU010501360.1:24117-40113 GCA_032191745.1 Picea mariana | reverse complement strand
CAAATACTGAATACACAATAGATCCACAGAGAAAGATAGAAGAAACCACACTATATTATTACCAAACCCTTGAGGTAGGGAAACACCATACAATGGATCCTATTATGGAAGGGATCCTCTCCTGTTCAGTTGCCTCTTTGAGGGGGCATCCTCCTATTGATCTACCGCTTCAAATACAATAATTCTCTTCATATCCCATTACATTGTTTGAACCCCTTTATATAGTGCTACCATCACCTAAGAACATTCTAGAGGAGGAATATTCTAGAAGTAGAACCTTCTAAGAAGTCCTCTTACATTTATTATATCTAACTACCCATTTATTATGTCTAACTACCATAGTGATCTTTATTTAATAATATAGTGGACCTAGTGCACCTTACATTGAATGGCCTCCACTATTATAACTATGGGCCCTCCGCCCCTCCCCACTACCTCTCTATATACCTAATAAAGAATGGATGTCGTTGTCATAAGTTCAGAGAAAAGCCAAAACAAATCAACAATCAAGTTGAGAGGTAAAGTCCCACCTTTCTTTATTTCAATTGAGAATCATGATGTTGCACACCACAATTGTCTAGTTGACACTAGCGTGACAAATGATATTATGCCATTGGAGATCATGGAGGTGTTGGGTATGAGATGCACCAAGTATTATGAAACAAGAAAAATCATTTATGAAATTGATTCTAGGCATGTGACATCTTATGGAGAAATCAAATATTTTTATGATTGGATCACTGCTTCTCCTCATATTATTACAATTTTGAATATTGTGGTGATGAATCTTCCTCATGCATATGGAGTTTTCCTAGGAAGAGATTGGTAATATATGATCAGAGACTACATAATGAATGATGGAAGATGCATGATGTTTCTAGATAAAGGTGGAACAACGATCAAGGTTCCTCGTGAACTCAAGATGTCGTTTTCTTTCAAAAACAAGGATAATGAGCTAGCGGAAGATTAAATAGATGCTGGGATTAGAAATTATGCTATCCTAGACATGGAGAAAATTGAGGACATGGAGAATCAAGAATATTTTAAGGGTTACTGGAGGATGTCATTTAATAGAGCTTGCTCAAGTTTAGGTAGTGGAGTTGGAATTGTCCTTACAAACCCAAAAAATACTATGCACCCACATGCTGTCAAACTTGAATTTGCATGCACCAATAATGAGATGAAATATGAGGCCCAGAGATATAATATTAAGAAAGAAAGACTCAAATTATATTTCAAAAGAGTTAATGAATTGATGGAATATTTTAGCTCTTTTAACATTTCTTTCATCCCAAGGGATAAAAATAAGAAGATAGATTGATTAGATTTGGTGGATTCACCGTCGAACCCAGATAATGTTCAAAGAAAAACACATTTTCAAGTAAAAACAATATTCCGACCTTTTGTACCTAAAAATAGGGAGTATTTACAAGTGTTTGAAAATTATGAAGAACTAGAAAATTTCTTGGTAAATGATGATGAAGATGAGGATAAAGACATCGTTTTTTTTCTAAAGAATTGTATTCAATATAAGTCCCTTTTTACAAGAGATTATCATGCTAAAAAGCTCCTGTAAGAAGTATCACTTTGAAAAGTCCAAGAAACAAGAAATATTGATATTGGAACTGATAGTTCCCCCAAAATATGTCAACTTGGGAGTTGATTTCATAGTTGATGAAGTTGATCGATATGTCACACTTTTTAAAGAATATATTGATGTGTTCACATGGATTTATGTTGATTTGAAGGTATATGATAAAATAATATTTCAATAAATTATTCCTTTGAGAGAAAGAGAAAATCGTCAAGCAAAAGATAAGGACGATGAAACCCAAATTAAAGCCACTAGTAAAGGTTGGATTTGAAAAATTAAAGAAAGTTGTAATAATATACCTCATCAGACATTCTAACTGGCTTTTAAATCCGATGGTTGTGAGAAAAAATACTGGGGAGATTCGGATGTGTGTAGATTTCAGAGACCTTAATAAATCAAGTGCAAAGAACAATTATCTTTTTCCTAACATGGAATTTCTCCTCCAACAAGTCATGAGATAAACTTGCATGTCCATGTTAGATGGTTTTTTTGTGTATAATCAAGTCTTGGTTGTTGAGGAAGATAAGGAAAAGACAAATTGCATAACACCTTGGGAGACATATGCATATTCTCTGTTGCCTTTTGGTTTAAAGAATGATGGATCTACATTTCAAAGGGATATGGATCATGCTTTTGAGGGTTTGATAGGAAAATTCATGGTGGATTACCAAGATGATTTAACAATACACTCAAAAACTAGGAGTGATCACATTCATCACCTAAGAAAAGTTTTTGATAGATGCAAATCATATGGTGTCTCTTTAAATCCAAAAAAAATGTTTATTTGTTGTAATTGAAGGAAAATTATTGGGCCATATTGTGTGCAAAGAAGGAATATATATTGATCCTGAGAGAGTTAAAGCTATAAATGAACTCAACCCTCCATCATCCAAGAAGGGAGTCCAATCATTTTTTGGAAAACTCAACTTTGTACGAAGATTCATCCCTAACTATGTAAGTATTGTGAAGCCAATCAAATCAATGTTGAAAAAGAATCAAAGGTTTGAATGGATCTCGGATACACATGAAGCGTTTAATAATATCAAAAAGGCAATCACTATATCCCCAGTCCTCATTAGTCCATATTTCCAAAGAGACTTCATCATTTATTCATTTTCAATAGAAATTGTTGTGGAATCTGTTCTTACTCAAAGAAATTCCAAGGGTGAATAATTTCCAATTAGTTTCATGAGTAATACCCTTCATGATTATGAATTAAGATATTTGGAATTGGAGAAACAAGCCCTATCTCTTGTAAAAGTAGTGGCACACTTTTGGACTTACATATTAAATTCTCATGTCATTGCATATGTTCCATCCTCTCCTCTGAAGATGCTTTTAAATAAACAATTGAGAGAAGGAAAATGGGAAAATTGGTTGGAAAAGATTCAAGAGTATGAAATTGAAATTAAGAATTTAAAATCAATCAAAGGACAGGGTCTATGTAAGCTCATTGTGAGTGGTAATTCTTTGGATGAATTAATTTTGGTTTCAGTTGGAGAACCTATGGTTGTTTCATAATGGTATAGAGACATTATATTTTACTTAAGGTTCAGACAATTTCTAGTCACCATGAACCCAAAAGAGCGAAGAACATTGAAAATGAATTCAAATCATTATGTCCTGATTGATGATGTATTATTCAGAAGGAACCATGATGGAATATTGTTAAGGTGCATTGATGAAAAGTGAGCTCAAGAATGGATGAAATAATTCCATGAAGGTATATGTGGCGGAAATTATGCTCCCACTACCATGGCCCATAAAATATTAAGAGTTGGGTTTTATTGGCCATCAGTTTTTAAAGATTCATATGCTACCATAAGAAAATGTGTATCTTGTAAAACATTTTCAGGGAAAATGAAAAAATCTGCAATGCCATTACATCCTATATCTATAGGACAACCATTTTCCCAATGGGGATTGGATTTCATTGGACCAATAAATCTGAAATCAAGTAAAAGGCACATATATATCCTCACCACTACATATTATTTCATGAAGTAGCCAGAATAAATATCATTAAAAATGGTTGATTTCGAAGGAGTTGATTAAGTTTCTCAAAGACAATATTGTGTCAATATTTGGTGTCCTAGAAAAATTCATTATTGACAATGGTTCAATTTTCATCGGGTCAAAATTTATAGAATTTTGTGGAGAATATGGCATCGTCATGGGGTAGTCATAAAATTAGTATCCAGAAGGGAATGGTCTTGTAGAATCCACCAATAATACACTTGTTCAGATATTAAAGAAAACTATTGATAAGAACTAGAAGAATTGGCATTTGAAATTGACATATTCTTTGTGGGCAAGAAGAATGACTTCGAAAGTCATTACTAGGATGTCTCCATATATTTTGGTTTAAGGGAAAGAAGAAACAATGCCAATCAACCTCAATTTAAATGCATTGAATAGTGTAGTTAATACAGAGGATGCAGAAGATATTACACCTATGCAAAAGAGAATGAATCAATGATTAAAATTGGAGGAAGAACGAAGTGAATATTTGTATAGAACTTCTTAGAGACAACAAAGTATCAAAAACATTTTGATCAGAGCTAATGTAAACCCCCACCCCTCCTATGGGACTTGCATGACCTCCTTGTCTAGGATCGATTTACACAGGAGCCGAAGTGGCTCTTGGGTACTCACTGAACCCTTAGAATTTTTTACGACAAGCCTTTTCTTCTTTTGTTGCACGAAAATTCATCTTCACAAGGGTATTTTTACTCCACCAGAGTCTGCACATGACCTCGAGCCTAAAACTTGGGGCTTAAATATTGAAAGAGGCAACTTCGACACTCTGGAACTTCGGGCTTCAGAAGATTTTCCACAGTACACTCCAAATATCCTGAACGTCGAACTTGCAAACTCCCGAATAGTTTAGGGATCAATGGTCCATGCTTCTTGACATGATATACGACCAAAAGGAACTCCGGGACTCCGGGACTCCAAGCTTCAGGAATTTCTACGCCTCCAACACACAATACCTCCAAACTGGAAATTTATGACTCACACTTCACCCCTTTATCTATGACTGAGATCAAATCTGGGACTCCAGACTTTGGGACTTTTTGTGACTACAACACGCAATACCTTTGAACTAGTGAAGGGAAGAAATCCTCAGATCTGACGGTCCACACTCCTCTTGTAGCCAACGACTGTGATCGACTTCAAAACTCCAAGATTCGTGACTTCTTTATCCTAATCAAAACTAAGCTCCTGAATTGTCGAACAATGAATTGGTGAAGAATGGAGATCCACGGTCCACGTGTGATCAACAAAAAATGGTCTGGATTGAATCTGGGCTTCGGGACTTCAAGAATTTTCACACCAAATCAACTTTCACTGACAAGCCTCTAGATAACTGAATATATGAATACTCGATAATTTGCGGAAATGTGTACTCAAAAACCAATGGTCTTGATTTACTCTGAAATTCAGGGTTTTCCCTACTCCATGCAACAACAATCAGTTTCTCCTGGAGTGTTGAATCTCCAAATCCGTGAGATATATGGCTCACGCTTGCCTATGCATAGACCTAACAGCTGGGATCTAATCTTCTCAACGATGCTTCTCATTTTCTTTGGGTTTGATCCAACAACCCAGATATGTTCGACATCCAATCCAATGACTGGCACTCTCCCAATGATCTACGATGTAGATTCACTCTGGGACATCATAACTTTGGGGATTTTGCCTCACTTACAACAAATGACTCAAAACTGCTAGAGTAGCAAAGTCCAAAGGACTTTAGGCTTTAACGTCTGCGCTCCTTATATTTAATCCAATGGCTATGAGGTACTCATATACTTCCCAAACATATCTCATTTTCTATCCTTCAAACAAAGAGATTTCTCTTCTTTGGGGACTTACTCTCACTATCCTTGCTTGAACTTTGTCACTTGAATGACTTAAAATATGGTTCACACCTTGCGCTTCTCTCTTGATATTTTATATTAATAGACTTAAACTATGGTGCACACTTTGTGCTTCCCTCCATAGCTTGGGACTTAAATAAGTTACTGGCACACTCCTTGCACTATCTCTCCTCTAATCTTTTTCAAACTTAACCAAGTGTCAACCCTGTGCACTCTTTACGCTAGTCTCCCCTCTGATATTTTATACTCCTATGAGTATAGGTGCCCTCCTTGTGCTCTCTTTGTGTAAACTTACACAATCTCTCCTAATATTCTAAACCTGTAACAGTTCATCCTTCACACTCCTTGCGTGGGCATTATGCACTCCTTACACCGAGATTTCAGAATAGAAACAATTGATAATTAAATAAACATTAATGATTAATCCAACTAACCATTTATATGCACACACACATAAAAACAAAGATAAGTAACATAACATTTACCCAGTTACTCAGAGACAAGCTAGCTCAGAAATTGAAAGCAATTCTCTTCTTCTATATTCTTTCAACAAATATTTACAAGGGGTTCAACAACTCTCAACAACTTTCAACTTCTTCTTTCAACAACTACAACAAACTCTTTTGGGAATAGATTACATTGATTTATACATGAAGAGGATTCTCGAGCCTTCCCTCCAGACTATTCTAGTGATTTCATATCATAATTAAAAGCATCCTACAACTATGATTATTACAATAAATGAATAATTACACTCTAGTTATGAGTCAACGCTAAAAAAGTTTACAATCATACAAACATTAAAAGAAATTGCAATCCCCTGGAGCACATAAATGTCTCTAGCTTCAATATCTCATGGGATATTTAATTACAATTCTTTTAAAATTTAAAGTGACGTGCCCTCGTTGGAATCCAAACCAATTAAGTGTGTTGTGTTGGATGCTGAGTCATTTTCCACCATGCCTCATTGAATGACGACAGTGATAATCATGCATCATGGTTAGCTACAGAAAAAAAATCATGATCTCCTACTCATGGCTCTGTTGCTATTGTTGAGATCCTCTAGGATCCAAAACTTTGACTCAGAGTTGTAAATTTTCTTCTCTTCCTTTCTATTGTTGTTTTTATTTTTGTTGTTCTCCTGTTGTTGCAAGGTTTTCTCCTAGTATCCAGATCATATGTTGCATAGATTTATTGAGATTACCACCATAGTCTTCTCTTGTCTCCTTGGATGACCTTTCTACCAACCCTCTCAACTCCACAATTTCCTTTTCCATCCTATCCCCTGGATGAGTCTTTTGCTGCAACTCTCTCTTTCTCTTGTGAAAATTGTTTTGTTGTAGGTTGTTGTTGTTATCCACTGGTTGCTTCTCCTTCTTCTTTATTTCTTCAGGAATTTTACCTTCCTGAAGGTTTCCTTTGTTATTCTTCATGATAACATACCTTTGTTATTATTCCTCTATCTTTGTATGGTTTAACCAATCCTCCATCATATTCAACTCCTTCTCCCACTGAGTGAGTATGGAACCCGAATGCTCCTCTTGAATATTTATTTGGCTCTCAATTGTGTGGGCCTCCTCTTCTTTCTTTTCCTTTTGAACAAAACTTGACTTCTGTCCACTCTCCTTTTCTTTGACAGTCTCCAACGACCATACTTCTATTGCACCTACCATCACACACAAATTGTTAGTTTTAAAAACCTTTGGCCCCTTGGCCTCTTCCCTGGATTCCTCCTACATCATTTTCTCACAATATTGAGCACCCATGAAGCTCATTCTAAGAGATATATTGATCTCTCCTATCCTCATACTACAACACTGGTGATATTCTTCTTCCTTCAAGAGTTCCTTCCCACTCATGAGAAGTATACTCGAACTAACCTCATATTTAACTCCCTTATCTTCTAGTGGCAACAACATATGCTTACACCCATTTTTGTCAAGGGTATAAGTATTCTTCCTCCCATCATGTATGACATTCCTATCATATTGCCATGGTCGCCTCAACAAAACATGAAAAACATCCATGGGTATGACATCACATAAAACTTCATCCTTGTAACTACCAAATTTAAACTCAACTTTACACTATTGAATTACCATGAATTGATATCCTTTCTGCAACCACGACACCATGTATAGACTCAGATGTTGTATCATCTCCAACTTTACATTTTTCACCATATCCATGGATACCAAGTTTTCAGTGCTCCCACTTCCTATGATCACCTTGCATACTCTGTCTCTAGTCTTGTAAGCAGTTCTGAATAAAATGTTTCTCTGGATTGGTTCTCATGCCTCTTTTGTTGGCTTTATGAGAGATTTCCTCATCACGAGTGATCTTCCCTCTTCAACTGCTTCTTCTTTCATCTTTGTCTCCAAATTCCTCTGATGCACTTCATATATTTGAGCTTATCTAACTCCTACATTCTTCTTTTCAAGACATTCCCAAGTCATATGCCCTATTTTCCTACAAGCATACCACTTCACTTATCCTCCTCTTCCTCTTCCTCTTCCTCTTCCTCTTGGAAATGGATTCCTTCCTCTAGAGTATCCTCTTCTAGAAATTCATCCTCTATCTATCTGACTGTTAAATCCTTTAGCTTCTCCCCTGGATTCCTAGAACTTCTCTATGGTGATTCCTCTTCCTCTGTCAAGACTCTTCCCCTATTCCTCTAACTCTACTTCCTTGCCAATTTTTCTTCTTCCTTCAGGGATACCTGATAAGAATATTCTACAGTCCTCATAGTTATCATACTAATATCATCCTATATTTCATACCTCAATCCATTAATATACTTATAAACTTTCTCTTCATCATTCTCTTTCTGTCCTACCCTTATATTCAACTTATAAAATTCTTCAGTATACTCCTGCACCAACAAATCTTTCTATCTCAGATTCTACAACCTTTTGAATAGATTCAAATGATAATCCTTGGGTATGAATTTATCCTTGAGATTAGCTACCATTCTATCCTAACTCTTAATCTTGGACTTACCTTTTCTCCTTCTGTCATCTTGCAACTCATCCCAGCATAAAGTTGCATGTCCCTTCAATCTGGTCACTGCATGATTTAATTTCTTCTCATCATCAATCTCATCATATTATAAGTACTTTTCTAAATCACTTATCTAGTCAAGAAATTCTTCTACTTTCAAATTACCTTCATACATTGGGACTTCCATCTTTGCTCTGGTTCCCATCTTGACAACAACTCTCAACAATCGCTCCTCTGTTGCTTTTTCTCCTACAACTTCTTCTTATTCTATATATTCACTTTCAACTTCACGAAATCACTAGTCTATGGTTCTCTCCTTTGTTTTGTTTCCATGGTGTCCAACCTTGCATGAAGTTGTATCATTTCCTCCTCCATAGATGCATTGACCACAGGTCTCTCCCCGCATCTCCTCGACGACATGGCTCCAAGTATTTCTTCTCATAGATATTATTCATGCTCTGATACTACTTGATGGTATCAGACAAAAATATTGTCTATGCTATGATACCAGTTGACGTAAACCCCCACCCCTCCTAGGGGTCTCGCATGACCTCCCAGTCTAGGATCGATTTACATAGGAGATGAAGTGGTTCTCAGGTCCTCATTGAACCCTTATAATTATTTAGCACGTGCCTTTTTTTCTTTTGTTGTGTTAAAATAAATGTTTTTTAGGGTCTTATTACTCCAACGGAGTCTTCACTTGACCTCAAGCCTAAAACCTGGAGCTTAAAGTTTTAAAGCGACAACTTTGACACTTCAGAACTTCGGGTTTCAAAATATTTTCCCACAATACACTCCAAATCTCTTGAACGTCGAACTGGAGAACTCTCGAATAGTTCAAGGATCAATGTTCCATTATTATTTCCATGATATTTGGCCAAAAGGAACTCTGGGACTCCATGCTTCGGTACTTTCTATGCCTCCAACATAAAATACCTCCAAACTGGCGATCTACGACTCACACTTTACCCCTTGATCTATGACTGAGATCAAATCCGGGACATCGAGCTTCGAGACTCTCTATGACTCCAACACATTATACCTATGA
The DNA here is from genome assembly GCA_032191745.1 of Picea mariana. Taxonomy (NCBI): domain Eukaryota; kingdom Viridiplantae; phylum Streptophyta; class Pinopsida; order Pinales; family Pinaceae; genus Picea; species Picea mariana. The sequence continues at coordinate 30,587 of JASDQU010501360.1, read as the reverse complement.
AATAGCGAAGGGCCAAAATCCTCAAATATGATGGTACACCTCTTGCAACAAACAGTTGTGATCCACTCCGAAACTCCGAGATTCAAGAATTCTAGCTCCTAATCAACACTAAAATCCTGAATTGTTGAACGCTGAATTGGTGAAGGGAGGAGATCAACGATCCACATGTGCTCAACAAAAAATGGTTTGGACTGGCTCTGGGCTTCGGGACTTTAGGATTTTTTACTCAAAAGAAAATTTCACTCACAATCCTCTGGATAGCTGAATTTATGAATACTCGATAATCTGCAGACACATGTACCCGACAACCAATGGTCAGGATTTACTCCGAAATTCAGGACTTTTCCTACTCTACGCAACAACAATCAGTTTCTCCTGGAGTGCCAAATATCTGAATGTGTGAGATCTACAACTCATGCTCACCTACATCCAGATCCAACGAATGGGATCTGATCTTCTCAATGACACTTTTCCTTTCCTCTTGGTTTGATCCAATGACCTAGTTTTGTTCCACAACCAATCCAACGACTGACACTCTCCCAGTGATATACGGTGTAGATTCACTCTGGGACTTCGTAACTTCGGGGATTTTTCCTCACTTACAATAAATGACTCAAAACTATCGGAGAAACAAAGTTTGAAGGACTTGAGGGTTTAAAGTATGCGCTCCTTCTCTTTAATCTAACGACTGTGAGGGATTCTTATACTTCCCAAGCAGATCTCATCCGCTCTCCTTCAAACACAAATATTTCTCTTCTTTGGGGACTTACTCTTGCTATCCCTCCTTGAACTTTGTCACTTGAATGACTTAAACTCTGGCGCACACCTTGTTCTTCCCTCCTAACCTTTTATCTTAAAAGACTTAAACTATGGCACACACTTTTCACTTCCCTCCTGACCTTGGGACTTAAATAAGTTACTGGCACACTCCTTGCGCTATCTCTCCTATGATATTTTCACACTTAACAAAGTGTTGACCCTTTTCACTCTTTCCACTAGTCTCCCCTATAAGATTTTATACTCCTATGAGTATAGGCACATTCCTTGCGCTCACTCTGTGTAAACTTACACAATCTTTCTTGAGCTTCTAAACTTGTAACGATTTGGCATTCACACTCCTTGCGTGGGCACTGTACACTCCTTGCACCGATATTTCAGAAGAGAAACAATTGAAACTTAAATAAAAATTATGGATTCATTCAACCAACCATTGAGATAAACACACACATAATCACAGAGATAAATAACATAACATTTACCGAGTTACTCAGATACAAGCAAGCTCAGAAATTGAAAGCAATTCTCTTCTTCTATATTCCTTCAGAAAATATTTACAAGGGGTTCAACAACTCTCAACAGATTTCGGCTTCTTCTTTCAACAACTACAACAACCTCTTTTGGGCATAGATTACATTGATTTATACATGAAGGGGATTCTCAAGCCTTCCCTCCAAACTATTCTAGTTCTTTCATATCATAACTGAAATCATCCTACCACTAGACTTATTACAATAAATGAATAATTACACTCTAGATATGAGTTAGTGCTCAAAATGCGTACAATCCTACATACATTAAAATAAATTACAATCCTTTGGAGCACATACAATGACTCTAGCTTCAATATCTCATGGGATCGTTAATTACAATTATTTCAAAATTTAAAGTGGCATTACTCCTTGGAATCCAAATCAGCTAAGTGCGTTGCGATGGATATTGAATCATCTTCCACCATGCCTCATTGAATGACGATGGTGATGCTCCTGCATCAAGAGCGCAACCATAAATAATTTTTCAAATGAGTGAATTGGCGTTACTATGGAACAAGGCTAAGGAGAAACCATCAATGCAGACAAAATTTGAAGACCTCTAGATTGGACCATATATCATTGAAAATATTATGGGTTTTAATGCATATATGCTCAAAGACATGAAGAGAAAAATGTTAATGTTGCATGTTAATGGGAGAAATTTGAAAAACTTTTTCACCTGAAACTTTCTCATCTCCGTGTACATAGATTTCAATTTATTTTGTACATTCTTACTATTCAAATCCATATCCCAAAGGATAGAAACATCTTTTCATGAAGATTCTGAATTCTTGACAACCCACATGGGGTTATCATCCCACAATTGGAGCCAGTTGTTGAGATATTTTCGTGCTTTCATTTTTCCCTCCCATATTCTATTTTCCCACTTATTTACTTCTTTTCTTTTCCCCCTTCTATACCTTCCTCTTTTCCCATTTCCTTTTATCCCTTCTTTCTTCCCCTTTCTTGGTTACTATACTTAGCCATATTCCAGTTTGCGAGTTGGCAGGGTTTTATTTCCATCCACTTACTCATGCACAAGTTTGTTTCAACACTTAGACTTTTTCTTCAAATTCACGAGTATGTGGGCTCAAACATTTTCTCTCCTTTTCCTATGACCCTCACTTTACACTTCAAATTTCGTGATCTACATTATGACCATCAATTAACCTTTGGCTTTATCTTGCATCTGTCCCAACAGACATAACCTGAATTCAAGTTGAATCTCTAAAGAATCCCTATCGAGAAATTGCATGTCAATTCACCATAGTAACAGGTCAAGAGAACATTGCTTCTATATCTCAGATGATTTTATATATTATGTATTTTACAGTCCAAGAAAAGGACATTTTTTATTGGGAAGGTTCATTTCTATTGAAATTGCTTCCCAATTGTCGCATTACAAAAGGGATAGAAAATTCTTTATGGCCTCTTATTTGATATTTTCTATCATGCATTGTTTCCAATTCCCAAATTTGACTATCAGTAAAAGGGTAGATTGTGAAGCAGATCCCTTTACTTTTTGGTATCAATAATTATGGAGGCATAAAACCCCTCTATTTTTCTACAAAGTTTACAATGAATTTGTTTCAGTCTTCAAAAATATTATGTTGGGTGAAAACACTCCCAGGATATTTGTTGGGCGAAAAAACTCCTGCAATAGAACAACAGGAGAATATTCTTAGCAAGGTTTTGTACTAGAAGTTATTGGGAATGAAACCTTTAGTGAAGGTGCAAAGTGTCCACCACATATTCCTTCATGGAATTATCTTATTAGTTCTTGGGCTTGATTTTCATCAATGCATCTCAGTAGTATACCATCATAATTTCTCCTGAAAAATATATCAACAATCTGCACATATTGATTTATCTTCATCTTCAATGTTCTTCGCTCCTTGGGGTTCATGGTGATAGGAAATTGATCGGTCCTTAAGTAGAATACAATATATTTGTACCATTCTAAATCAGCTAATGGTTCTCCTACTAAAATTGAAATCATTCCATAGACCAAATCTCCATTCGCAATGAGCTTGCATAAACCTTGTCCTTTGATAGCCTTTAAAGGTTTAATCTCGATATCATATTCTTATATCTTTTCCAACCAGTTAGCCCATTTTCCTTCTCTTAGTTATTGATTTAGAAGCATCTTCATTGGTGATGAGGGAACATAAGAAATAACATGGGAGTTCAATATGTAGGTTCGAAAGTGCGCCACCACTTTTACAAGAGCCAGGGCTTGCTTTTCCAGTTCTGAGTAACTCAATTCATAGTCATGTAGGGTTTTTCTCATGAAATTGATTTGGAGTTATTCACCTTTGGTATTCTTCTGAGTAAGAATAGATGTAACAATAGTCTTTGTAGCAAAGGAATAGATTATGAAATTCCTTTGAAAATATGGACTAATAAGGATTGGAGCTGTGGTGATTGCTCCTTTGATGTTATTGAATGCCTCTTGAGTATCTGCTATCCATTCGAACCTCTGCTCCTTTTTCAACAACAAATTGATTGGCTTTACAATACTTGCATAATCAGGAACAAACCTTTGTGCAAATTTGATCTTGCCGAAAAATGATTAGACTCCCTTCTTAGATGTCGGGGGATTGAGCTCATTTATTTCTTTAACTCTTTCCGGATCTATGTAAATCCTTTCCTTGCACACAATGTGGCCCAACAATTTTCCTTGAGTTACAATTAACAAGCACTTCTTTGGATTTAGAGACACCATATAATCTACATCTCTCAAAAAACTTTCTCAAATGATGGATATGATGACCCCTTTTCTTTGAATGCACCCTCAAGTCATCTTGATAGTCTGCCGTAAATTTTCCTATCAACCCGTTGAATGCATGATCGATGGCCCTCTGAAATGTAGCTCCAACATTCTTCAAACCAAAGGGAATTATAGCATATTCATATGTCTCCCAAGGTGTGATAAATTCTCTCTTTTCCCTATCTTCCTCAGCCACCAAGACTTTGTTATATCCAAAAAAATCATCCAACATGGACATGCAGGCTGATCCAATACATTTATGGATAAGGAACTCCATATTAGGTAAGGGAAGGTTATCCTTTATGTTTTATTTGTTAAGGTTTATGAATTCAACACACATCTTGTTGGAGAAATTTCTCACTAGTTCAGTGGGAGTAACACTAGTTCATTGGGAGTTAATTGACTAGTTCTATTTTTACCATCACTATTATGCATGGATGCATTCCTAAGGAAAGCTAACTGTTTGATTGATTTTCTTAATTATGGAATGATTTTCCCTATTTATGAGTGTATTCCACTCATTCATTGTATCATATTGATCATGATCTATGTATCAATCACTAGCTCATTGGAGTAGTGTGAATATATTTTCTCATTCTTCCATATTGAATCTTTCTTCTTTTCTTGATAATATTTGTTTGTACTTTCTTTAGCTAGATCTCCTATACAGGTTTCCATGAAACACTGACATGGTATCAGAGCTATGCTGCTTGGAGCAAGCCAGACAAGCCAAAGAATAAGGAAAATCGTGGTTTCGGCGAGCTAAATTCGTGGTCGTAACGTTTAGCAATTATTCCTCCCCAAATATTATGTTTTTGAGGAAAATACTCGTGATGAAAGTAAATCAGCCCATTTTGGAAGTGGGTTTTCAACCGTTTCACACAATTCTTGATGGTTTTCTCAAAAAGTGAGCCACAAGATAGCCTCTTGAAACTGATACAAATCTATGTCCGTACCTTTCCACATTTATTACTCCCAAAATATTACGTTTTGGAGGAAACAATCCTTGAGGAAAGTAAATCGGTCCATTTTTGAAGTGGGTTTTCAACTGTTTGGCGAGATTCATTACCGTTTCCTCAGAAAGTAAGTCACAAGATCATCTCCTGAAACTGATATGAATTCTTAATTTCTTAATTTTTCACTTGCAATTGAGAGTAAATTTTTAGGGGTTCTTGGAATCAATGGGAGAGATGGATATGAAAACTATTATACAGTCAAACTTGGTGGTAGTCCTCACACCATACAATTATTTTTATTGGAATCCCAAGGCAGCATTCCAACTCAAAAGAAAAGGACCGTATAATTTGACGATGGCGACAGAAATAGAACCTACATCAACGATTGAGAAGATGAGATGGGCGAACCGTAAGGATGAGGCCAGATGACTACCTGTTGAATTAATATCCACTTATTTATGGTTTCATGTTTCTGCATGCAAGACTCCAAATGATATCTATACCACCTTGGAAGGACTCTTTGGAAAGTAGGATGAGATGCGAGGTCATATGCTTGAGGTAGAGTTGAATACCTTAGACCCTAAAAGTTTTGATAATATAAAAGATTTTTTTACTAAATTTAAATCTTTTCTATTAATCTTGGGTGAATGTGGTATTGATAAGTCTAACAAGAGAAACAACTTATTCTAACAATTTTGGCCAAGCTAGGACCAGAATACACTGTATATGTCTCCAATTTCCATTATGGCAGATGTCTTTTTGGAACAAATTGGAAAATTCCTACGTTGGCTCAGTTCATTGAGTCTCTTACACAAGAGTAGAAAAAACTCATACATATGGGCCTCATAAAAGATCCCAAAGCACATGCACTCACCATGCAGAATGTAAAAGGGTCATTCAAACAGAATAGGAAGGAGGGATATTCCAAATCCTTTAATGATTTTTCAGGTTCCAAAGACTCTTCATATTCCAAGAAGAAGAAGAAGGGAAACAAGTGCACTTATTGCAATAAACCGAATCATGAAGAATCCACATGCATGAAGAAACAGATCGATCTTATGGCACATGCACTTCATCAGAACAACCTTGGAAACTTCATTCCGGTGAGAGTCAAGAAGCAGAAGGAAGAAGATCCTACTCCTAAGAAAGGTAATCATCATGCTCTTGTTGTAATTAATTCCTCATCTGATTCATGGATTATAGATTTTGGTGCAACCCATCATATGGCAACGAAAGAGGAATTTTTCTCTTGCTTGAGTCCATGCTCAAGACCCCCTATTCTTATGGGGGATGATACTCCAGTAACAGTAGCAGGAGAAGGGAGAGTGGAACTTCACGATGGCAGTTTTGAGAATGTTTTACATGTTCCAAATCTTTCTATGAATATGCTCTCAGTTTATCAGATCACTCAGAAAGGTAAAAAGGTTGAATTTA
>JASDQU010501360.1:0-12044 GCA_032191745.1 Picea mariana | reverse complement strand
TTTAGAATCAACGACCGACAGAAACAGATAGGACTCAGGAAGAAGAAGGATTCATAAGAGTACATCCTTTCAGAATATATTCAACTCCCAGGTATCAAACTATCTTTTTTGGTTTATATTATGCATATAATAATTTTGGACACAAAGTTTTAAATTGAAGAGAAAACAACAGGAACATAAACAACTTTGAAAGTCATACACAAAAGGGTTATCCAAGAAGGCCTGGTGAAACAGAGAGAAGAAGTTACAACAAGTTTGAATCTTTGAGCATTGAAGTGAAATGATACAAATGTAACAACTTTGGACACATGGCCAAATATTGTAGAATGGCAGTCCCTCCTAGAAAACCACAAAAGAACAACAATAGTCACAGACAGGAACCTCAGAAAAGGACATGGATAAGAAAGAAGAATCAATATAGCAATGAAGAAAGCACACTCACTCTACAAGCTAAGCAGAAGAAACGTGGTTGGTATGTTGACAATGGTTGTTCAAAGCACATGACAGGTGATAGATATAGGTTTCTTACGTTAAGAGAGGAAAGAGATGGATCAATCTCCTTCGAAAATGATGATTCAACTAAAATAATTGGAAAAGGCACAGTCATAATTGGGAACAAGAATACCAAGGAAGAAAATGTTCTACTAGTAGAATATATGAAACATAATATTCTAAGTGTGATTCAAATGTGTGACCAAGGTCATAAAGTTATTTTCAATTCACAAAAGTGTGATATAAGAAAAGAAGGTTCAGGAAAATTGATTGCAATAGCTACAAGAACTTCAAGCAACATATATGTATTAAGTGAAATTGGAAATGAAAATTGTTGCCTAGGAAAGGAAGATAAAAGTTGGCTATGGCACAGAAGAATGGGTCACACATTTTGATAACCTTGTCAAAGTCAGCAAAAGGGAAGCAGTTAGATAAATGCCCCAGATCACGAAACTAACCAACACTTTATGAAAGCATTTTCAACAAGGAAAGAAATCAAAGACCGGGCTTAAATCAAAATAATATTCAATGACAATACCACTAGAAATTGTGCATACTGATCTAGTTGGACCAACTACAACAAAGAGTTTAAAATGTTAGAAATACTTTATGTTATTAGTTTATGATTATACAAGAATGACTGCAGTTTTCTTTCTTGGGAATAAGTCAGAAGGTTTTGAAAACTTCAAGGTTTACAAGGAAATGGTTGAAAATGAAATGGATTCAAAAATCAAATGCTTGAGATATGATAATGGAGGAGAGTTGACCTCAAAAGAATTTATGGACTATTGTAGCAGGCATGGAATAAAAAGGAAATTATTCGTTGCTAGGACACCTCAACAAAATGGAGTTGTTGAAAGAAAGAATAGGACAATACATGAAATGGCTCGAATAATTCTAATGGATTCCGAATTTACAGATATCATTTCGACATAAGAAGTGCATACAATAGTTCACATTCAAAATATAGTAATGCTCAGAAACAACATTGAAAAAACTCCCTACGAGCTATGGAAAGGAAGACCATCAAATGTGAAGCACTTCAGAGTTTTTGGAAGCAAATGCTACATCAAAAGAGGAGATGGTAGAATGAGAAAGTTTGACTCTCGTATAGACAAAGGATTACTTTTTGGTTACTCAAGTACAAGGAAATCATACAAGTGTTACAACCTAAGTTTGAACAAAGTTGTGGAAAGAATCAACATAACAATTGATGAAACAGTTAGACAAGAATTAAAGGAAGAAGAAAATGAATCAATGGAATAGGTTTACGAAGAAGAAGCAGAAGATGAAGAAGGAGAAGATGAAGAGGATCCAATAGAAGTAGAATAACAAGTTCAACAAGTTCCTCCAAAGACACCTAGCATACGAGTACAAAAGAATCATCTTGCGGATCATATTATCGGAAACAAAGATGCAAGAGTTGAGACTAGAAGAAGAATATATTCACCAGAACAAACAAACCTAGCACTCTCATCTATGATTGAACCAACCTGTTTTGAAGAGGCCAACAAGGATGAATTTTGGAATAAGGCCATGGATGAAGAATTGGATCAAATAGATAAAAATGAAACTTGGGAATTGGTTCCAAGACCAAAGAAAGGATAAGAATGTGATTGGCACAAAGTGGGTATATAGGAATAAATTGAATGAATATAGATAGGTTACAAGGAACAAAGATAGATTGGTATGTAAAGGATATGCACATGTTGAAGAAATCAAATTTGAAGAGAAATTTGCCCCAGTTTCCAAAATGGAAGCAATCTGATTGCTTTTAGCTTATGCATGCTCCAAAAATATTAAAATGTATCATATGGACGTCAAAACAACTTTTTTGAATGGGGAACTTGAAGAATAAGTCTACATTGAACAACCAAAAGGATTTCAGTTTTCACAGAATGCATATTATGTGTGTAAATTAAATAAGACCGTGTATGGTCTAAAGCAGGCTCCTAGAGCATGGTACTCTAGACTGGATAAATATCTACAAAAGGAAGGGTTTAGAAAAGGAAGTGCATACAACAATATCTACATCAAGGTAACTCAAGATAGTATTTTATTAATTAAATTTTATGTTGATGATATTATTTTTGGAAGTATTGATGACACGTTAAGCCAAAAATTTGCAAAGGACATGCAAAATGAATTTGAAATGTCATTAGTTGGAGAACTATCCTTCTTTCTGGGTCTTCAGATACATCAAAGAAAACAAAGAATTTTTATATCTCAAACTAAGTATATCAGAGAAATGCTAAAGAGGTTGAGAATGGAATATTGCAAACCAGTTATCACTCCCATGAAAACTAGTTGTAAGTTGAGAAAAGAGGATGATTCAACGTCTATAGATCAGAGGCAATACATGTCAATGATTGGTAGCCTACTATATGTGACAACATCCAAATGAGATATAATGCAGGAAGTTGGACAGGTGGCATGATTTCAAACATCACCAAAGGAATCACATGTATTAACAGTGAAGAGGATTTTTAGATATCTCAAAGGAACATAAGAGTTTGGATTATGGTATCCAAAAGGAAAGGATCTATCACTTATTTCCTACATAGATGTAGATTGGGTAGGTTTCATTGATGACCGAGGAAGCACTAGTGAGGCAGGGTTCTACCTGGGTGAGTGTTTATTATCATGGCTAAGAAAGAAACAATCATCAATATCTTTATCTACAACTAAGGAAGAGTATATTACAACAACAACATGTTGTACACAGGTTCTATGGATGAAACAAACTCTGACATATATACATTTTGAGTATGATAATGTCATTCCAATATATTGTGATAATAATACAAGCGCCATCAGTATCTCAAAGGACCCGGTGATGCACTCCAAGATGAAGCACATTCCAATCAAGTATCACTTTCTATGGGAAAAGGTTGTAGAAAAGAACATCAGAGTTGAATATGTGGGCACAAAAGAACAAGTGATAGACATCTTTACAAAACCGCTTCCACAGGAATCCTTTGAATATCTTTGCCAGAGATTCAGAGTTATTTCTTCTCCAAAATGAATTATTTTGAATGCTTATATTATATGTCTTAGATGTACACAAGGAAGCACCATAAATATGGCAGTTTAGGTTGGGATATCAGATGCGTTAGTTAAGGGGAGCAGACCCAAATGGAAAGATACATTTTCCATTGATGAAAAAGGGGGAGAGATTTATCAGATGCAGAGGGCAGAGGCATGGTTCCAGAGAGAGCATTGGTCACAGATATGTAGGCATGGTTCCAGGGGGAGCATGAGTGATATGATTTTAATATTGCATCAGAGTGTTTCCATCAATGTCAAAGGCGGACATTGTTGATTAATTGGGTTGGTTGTCATTGATGTCAACTCCTGAAGAAAGTCCGGTAGTGAATTATGGTAGCAAAAAGGTTTGGGTAATGGACCCAATTTGTTTTCATGTATAATCATATGAGTTTTTATATATTTGTAGGTAAGACTATTCTAGACATATTGTACATGTCATTCCATTTCTAGTGGTATGTGGAATGTCACATAAATCCTCACGGTTTGAGAGTTATGGCCTTACGGATTTGGAGGATCCTCATATGTTGGCTTGAAGCCCCAAAAGGTCAAAGAAGTCAAAGTGCTTGAAAATAAGAAATCATTTAAATAATAAAGTGAAGTGACAAAGTCAAAAGGGATTATTTAAATAATAAAGTGAAGTGACAAAGTCAAAAGGGATTATTTAAATAATAAAGTGAAGTGACAAAGTCAAAGAGGATTATTTAAATAATAAAGTGAAGTGACAAAGTCAAAGAGGATTATTTAAATAATAAAGTTAAGTGAAAAAGTCAAAGAGGATTATTTAAATAATAAAGTTAAGTGAAAAAGTCAAAGAGGATTATTTAAATAATAAAGTAATTGGAGAAATTTATAATTATGGAAAGTGGTTAGAAGTGGGTTATCCCTAAAATAAGGAAATTGGGTTAAGATGGTTAAAAGGTAACCGCTTGAGGAAGCTACATGAAAGTATAGATAATAGGCAAGGCTCTCTCATTTTAATTACACTTGAGCATATTGAATATCTACAGGTGACTAAGGTAACCATAGGATATCTAAGCTCAATTTCAGAGGGAAGGTGAAGTAAAGAAGGCCGAAATTCAAGGGAGGATAAATTATTTTGATCATGCTTTCTAAGGTATGTTATTTACAGGTCATCTCACCATTTTTGCAATAACTTTTTTCTAGAATGACTCAGACCATGAAATTGGGAGGTCATTGATTAAACATATCCAAGTATCTTTGGTACAAATTTCAGCTTGTGGGTCGTTGTATTTTTGGAGTTACAATCCGTGGACAATAGCTTTTGTGGCTAGTCTTGAAACTAGTCTAAAACAAGTGTTTCAGGTAAAAACGTCATAAATTCTTCATACCAGATCCAAATTTTGTAAGATAAAATGTGTTGGTTAGAGTACAGTCTGTATTATTCTGTGTGAAATTTTTAGATCCATACAACAAATATTCTTTGCGGGGAACGCTCTACAAGTTTGCTCTCTAGAATAAGCCAAAATTCAACAAGGTGTGCCATTTTTGCTATAACTCCTTTTCTGAGAGGTTCCGAGTAGTGACACCTGGAGGAATTGCATAAAACACACTTAAGAACATTGTGTACTATTTTTAGATATTTTTTCATTACAGGTACATAGTTATGATTATTTCAAGTTAGTGTTGTTGATTATTCCAAAACTATTCATGTGAGACTAAAGTAAAGTTTGATGAAAATGCTAGTTTCTTGTTGTTAAAGTTAAGGAAGGTTTGCAGTTTGAGGTATATTTTAGTGCATGGTTGATTTAATTTTTTATGGTACAAGTTGATTACAGGTTGTTTGGTATAGGTTGGTGCATGTTTGATGCACTTGTTTATGGTACAGGGTGATTATCGGTTGAGGCACAAGTTGATGCATGGTTGATACATGGTTCAAGTTATTGGTATAGGTTGTTTGGTGTAGGTTTATTGGGACAGGTTTATAGCAGTATATCTCATAGTGATAGTGTGATAGTGGTTCCATCATTCTATTTATACGTCAGGGCGGTTGAACGAGGCAAGGATAGGTGGTTGTAGCAACCTTCCGGCTATAGTCGGAGAACATAGGGGGTTGTAGCCTCCTTCAAGTTGCAGCTAGAAAACAAAGAAAGTTGGTGCTTACAATGAATGTAATTCTTCAAGACATATAAGAAAAATCATTTTGTGGTTTTCTCCCACTTTGGGTTTCCATGTTAAAAAATTGGTGTACTGTGTATGTGTATGATTGTTCATTTGTTCATTGTTTATTTACTCTACAAATATTGGATGATAATTCTACATTGATATAACACTTGCATTATATGGTTAAAAATGAATATATTTCTCTATTATGGATTCACCCCCGTCTCTGTAATCGAACAATTACTTGTCACATTTTTATTGGACTCTTTTTCATTCCCCTTATCTTTTTCTTTCTTTTTTCCTTTTTCCTTTTCATAATCATCTTTATTTTTTGATTTATTTTCAAATGCCCATGTTTGGGAAACATTCTCTTGTGAGTCGGGATCATTGTCTCCTTATTCAAATATATACATGGACATATCCCATCCATCCATCTGTACAGTTTCAAAATTTTCCTCTTGTAAATAATCATTTTCTTTCTCATCTATTTGTTCATCATATATCTCATCCAGAACAACTACATTTGGAACTAGTTGTCTGGGGACTCTTTGTCTTTTTTTATTATAAGTATTTTCAAACCTCACTCTAGTTTCTTGGGGAAATTTTTGTCTTTGTTCTTGCACCAAAATTCTTGTGCTTTCTATATAGTTATCACCCCTTCTTAATATGGTTATTTAATTTTTCATTTTCCTGATAGTTCTATCGACAATATCAATCCTTTTCATAGTTTCTTGTGCTGCAATAGTGTATACCTTCACATATAGCATGGTTCCCTTAAAAATCCCTCCTCTAGTGGCTTGATTTTGTCTCATCCATGACTTTTTCTCTTCATTTTTTCTAGAACCAGAGGCTTCTTGATCATCAATATTCAAACTGCCCAACTACCGTTGTACTTTTCCCAATATGATATCGAGGTCAGCACCTATTTCAATCATGATTTCCTCCATTTTTGTGGCCTTAGTCATTTCTTCCTTTAAGGTGTCAATTTGGGATGTTCTGATAGAAAATTGTACATTTGGTGGAATAACATTCTTATAAAAACCAAGTATCATTGGTTCATTTGGCCTCTTATCTTCGGGAATCTTATTCAGATTTTTATTAAACCTGAGATTGAAATCTCGTATTCTCTCATCCTTCATTAAGCTTATCTGAGTAAAATTAGTGAGAAAAATGTGGTATGCAACTGGGGGAGAAAAAACATGTTTTTGAGGTCATCAAAAGAACCAATAGATCTGGTGGAAATTTCATATATCATTCATAAGCTTGGCATGATAAGGTTTGGAGAAGCAATCTTACCATTACATTGTCATGTTCCACAATATGAAATTCACAAACATCCAAGAACAAATCAACATGTCTTTTAGTGTTGATTAATCCATCTCCAAAAAATTATTTCAAAGTAACCTTAGGAAGGATTGGGAGTTCAAGTTGCTCGCTGTGTAGATCAAGGGGGGAATCTCTCATTCTTTTGGGATTTCTGAATCACCTCATTCATTCATTTTTGTCTTCTTCATGCCTTCTTTCCTCCTGTCGTTCTTCATGCGGTCCTTCACATATTTCTTCATGTGGTCCTTCAAGTCTTTCTTCAATTGTTCCTTCTCGTCTTTCTTAATTTCTTTCTTCCATTTATAGGGGCTTATCCTTTTCATTATGAATAAGTTATTCAACTTTTGAATTATGTAATTGCTTGATTTTTCTTCTAGTGAGGGGTCATTCATAATTATCCAGTTTCAATTTTTACCTTGTTCTAAATATCTTCACGCTTTCTTCTCGTTCCTTCAATCTTGTATTTCATCCCTCCTTTGTCTTCGAAGGATTTCTCTTTCCTCTTCTTCGACTATTGTTTTCCAATATATTTCCAATTCTTCCCTGGTTTCAGTTGTTATTATTACAACATTATATCGTTGATTCAAAACACTTCTTTTATTATTCAATCCAATTTCTAACTAGGTTGATCAGCCTGAGGAAAAGTCATGTATTATAAACCAGATTTCAATTTGTTAAGTTGTTCCCCAGTATGGTTTCCAAAAATGTTGACGCTTGAATCCATCATGACTAAAACAACAACCTCTATTAGAGTGTTGAACCTACATAGAATAGATCTAGATAGAAATTGACACATAGATTTGCATAGAGAATATGAGAAAGAAGAAGAAAGAGAGAAAGAATGGAAGAATTTTCATTAACCAAATGAATGAATGATAATTTACACATTATATACTCAGTATAACTCAACCAATGTGCACTGGAGGAGAAGCCAATGCGCCATAGTGGTGGTATAGATCGATCTTCACACACACCTAGAAGTTATTTTTCCTAAGGTTTTTCCTATGTTTATTAGTCATTATTCAGTATCTTATATTTTAGGAAGAATATTCCTCTAGGGAGAATATTCTCTTCAGTTTTCACTTCAATTTGATCAGATGAGTGGAGTCTAGATGCTACATTGGGATCATTTCCAGCTAATGTGAATTTTCCTTGGGATCATCACCAAACTAGTGCATTACCCATGATTCCATGATCTCCTCCTCACTTCACTCTGTTTCAGTTAGTTAACTGAAGACTGATAGAATAGTTAACTCAGTTAGGTGGAAGTTCACTCCCGTAACTGCCCAAGAGACTAGACTAGGTGGCAATTTACTCCCGTAAATGTTGGTGTGTGTCCAAATCACTCTAGACCACCAATATGGAACATTGGATTCTCCTCCAATCTTCATTGGTTGATTTATACAGAGTATATCATGTGTAAATTATCATTCATTCATTTGGCTAATGAAAATTATTCCATTCTTTCTCTCTTTCTTCTTCTTTCTCATATTCTCTCTGCAAATGTGTGTGTCAATTTATAGCTAGATCTATTCTGTGTAGGTTCAAAACATTTACATGGTATAGGAGTAGACGGAATGTTAGGAAAAATACACACCAAATTATTTTTTGCAGGTACCGAAGATTGAGACAATGGAAAAATGGAATTCCCAAAAGAATTCATTCTTACATCTTACAACTTCTTTGCATGGAAGGAGAAGATTATCATGCATCTTTGAAGTAGAGGATTGTACAACTTAACCATGAACACAGAGACAAACCAACATTAGCCATAGAAAAATCCAACTATCTAAATCGAATGGATGAAGCATTTAGAACAATTAACAGTCTCATTTCTCCTAATCTCCTCTTTCACATATCTTCCTGTAAAACCCCCAATGAAGCATGGACCACCATGGAAGGGATTTTTGGAAAATAGGATGAGATGAGGGGACACATGATCGAGGTGGAATTTCTCACATTGGATCCAAAAAGCTTTGACAATCTCCAATATTTATTTACAAAATATACATATTTATTGTCGCAACTCAAGGTTTGTGGAGTTGATAAATATGAGGACAAACAAATGGTTCTCACCATTCTCTCCAAACTTGGTCCTGAATTCTTAGTGTTTGTATCCATGTTTCATTCATTCAAATTTTCCTCTAGAGCCACCTGAAGGATGCCTTCTCTTGAGGAATTTATCGAATCCCTGACATAAGAGCAGACCAAGCTCATCAATATGGAAAAATCAAAGGCCCAAAGGTGCATGCACTTACTATGAAAAATGGAAGCGGTCATGAATATCAGAAATATAAAGATGAATAAAAAAGGAAAGATCATGCAAATCTGAAGAAGGAAGGGTACTTAAAACCCTTCAACGATGCCTCTAGATCCAAAGGTGGAAAATGAAGAAAAGGGGAGAAATGCACATACTTCCATAAAGGATTCCATCTAGAATCTGCATGTACAAAGAAACAGATAGATCTAATGACTCAAATACTTTAGCAAAAAAAACTTGGAGATCGCATCCCTGAGGGTTCCAAGAAGAATAAGCCAGAAGATCAGAATCCTAAGAAAGGAAATTCTAGCCATGCCTTGATTGCCATCATCTCCTCTCCTGATGCTTGGATCATAGATTCAGGAGCATCACACCACATGGCTACCACAAAAGAGATATAATCTTCATTGGATGCATGCAAAATTCCTCATATTCTGATGGGGTACAACTCTCTAGTCGAGGTCACCAGCAAAGGGAGGATTGAACTCACCAATGGAAGCTTTGAGACTGTGTTTCACATTCCCAAACTTTATGTCAATATTCTCTTTGTGTATCATATGAAAAATTATGGCAATGGAAAGAAATTCATATTCACACATGATGCAGTGGATATCTATGACATGCAAACCAATTCCAGGGTTGCTACCGGTGAGCTAAATAATCAATCTAGGCTTTACACATTATCTNAAGCAGTAGGATATGGCACGAAATGTTCGAGCATTTAAATTTCATATATATGCAACATATTATAAAGAATGGATTGGTTTATGGTCTACCAAACATCCATTTCTCCTAAGGAATCTGTGAGGGATGTGTTCTTGGAAAACACCCTCAAGAGAAATTTGACAAAGGAAAGAATCAAAAAGATTCTTCTCCTTTATATCTGATCCATAGTGACCTCATGGGCCCTTTTCCAGATCCATCAATCTGAAAAGTGAGGTATGTGCTCATTTTTTTTTGATGATTTCTCATGCTTCACATGAATTTACTTTCTCGGGAAAAAATTAGAGGTCTTTCAACACCTCAAAGATTTCAAAGCCCTAGTTGAGACACAGTCAGGAAAGAAAATCAAAATCCTATGAACTGATAATGGGGGAGAGTATGTTAATCATGATATCCATAAGTTTTTTCATGAGGTAGGGATTTAGTTGCAACACACAGTTCCCTATACTCCGCAACAAAATGGAGTTGTTGAGCGGAAAAATAGATCTCTAAAAGAGATGGCATCTTGCATGCTACATGCAAAGTCACTTCCACAAATATTATGGGCCGAGGGACTTAATTGTGCAATCTAAATCGAAAATAGATCTTCCCATAGATCTGTCAAGGATAATACCCCCCTACGAGGCTTGGAGCGGCTTCAAACCAGAAGTGACCCACTTTTGTATTTTCGGTTCATGTGGATGTGCCTGGATTCCCTCTGAAAAGAGGAAGGCACTTTATCCACAGAGCATAGAGTGTATATTTTTTGGATACCCCGACATTGTGAAGGGATACAAACTTATTGATATTTCCTTGGACCAACTCATCATTGAGAGAACTGTCCAATTTGAGGAAAGTGTCTCACTTTCACCTCAGCAGCCACATGCAAACACCTTTATACTTCCACCTGTTATAGATGATGAACATGCACATGTTGAATCTTATTCAAATGAGAGTTCTGATTTAAAGGGTTCAGATGATTCAGATGATTCAAATGATTCAAATGTAGATTCGGTATAATCAGATGTAGATTCAGTGCATCCAAATGTAGATGCATAGCTAGAGCATATGCCCAAGTGGGCCAAGACTACACTTCAGGATGCAGGGGATCTTGTTGGGGATCCAACTAATACTAGGAGGAATCAATATGATTTCAAGGATCCTCCTCTTGCAATCACTGCCAATTAACCATTGCCACCCAAGCATATATTATTGGTTCAGTCTTCAGATCCATAGTCTTATGGTGAGGCTACTGGAAATCCATTTTAGGAATCTGCCATGCAAGAGGAGTACAACTCCCTCTTTAAGAACCAGACTTGGGATCTGGTTCCCCTTCCCTCTGGAAGGAAAATTTTCAGGTGCAAATGGGTCTACAAGACAAAAAGTATAGTGGATGGACAGATTAGCAGATACAAAGCTAAGCTAGTTTCCAAAGGCTTTTAGCAGGTGCATTGCATTGACTATGATGAGACCTTCGCTCCAATAGTGAAGATGGATTCCATATGTTTGGAACTTTCCATTGAAGTAGCTAAGGGATGGGAAGTCCATCACATGGATGTGAAGAATGCATTTCTTCATGGTGATCTCTCTGAGGATATTTATATGGAGCAGACCCCGGGATTTATGCAGGATTCATGTTTGGTCAGCCGGTTGAAGAAATATCTTTATGGCGTCAAGTAGGGTCTGAGGGCATGGTATGGAAAGATGGAATCCTACTTGTTGTCACAGAACTTTGTATGTTGTAAATCAAACCCGAATGTTTACATGCTCAGGATGACTGATTCACTTCTACTCTTAGTTATGTATGTTGACGATTCGTTGATCATTGGTTGCTCGACTTCAACGATTGTTGCAGTCAAGAGGATTCTACATGATAGGTTTTTGATGATGGACATGGGTCCACTAAATTTATTCCTTGGACTTTAGATCAGTCAATATGCATCATGCATCAAACTATCTCAGGCCAAGTATGCACAAGATCTCCTTGAGACATTTCACATGACATAATGCAAGTTTACCGCAACTCCTTTCCTATTAGGAGTCAGACTTGAGGATGGAGGGGACACTCCACTGGTTGAAAACACACTGTACATAC
>JASDQU010501359.1:66582-85449 GCA_032191745.1 Picea mariana | reverse complement strand
ATTGTCGCACCTGCAGCCGCAACAGGTTTCAGTTCAGTTCCATTCGCAATGATCCAGACACCATAGCCCTCCATGAGCGTCTGCATCTTGAATTTCCAGTTAATGAAGTTCGAGCCATCTAACTTGTTGTCTTCGTTGAGGTAGGTCTCTGCCAGCAGATTCGCCATCGCTGCAATTTAGTCTCTGTACGAAAAAATAACCAAGGATATGCAACGTTTTTTCGCTCTGCCTTCAGATACCACCGATCCGACTCCATCTATCTCTGTTCTCAACTTAGATCATGCATGCATGCAACTTAATATCCAAAATCTCCACTTTTAAAAAAAAACTTATAACTCCCTCCTTAAAAGAAAACTTTAATAAACTTCAGTCCTTTTAATAATCCAATAAACCTCCCCTTTTTGTTTTAATACACATGCATGCACTTTTATCCACTTTAATAAGAATAATAAAAAGTGAATAACCATCCACTTTTATGCACTTAATCCACTTTTCACCTCACGTTTAAAATATCCATTTAATAAAATAAAAAAACATATCCACTTAATAAAAAAACTCACGCATGCACATATAATTAAACTCCACGCTTTTATTAAAACTCTTCCTCCACGCATGCACAGAATTTTCCGACCTCCTTTGATTCTCGCACGCACCAGCACACACCAAGATCTGTAATGGTGGATTTTCTCACGCACCAAGTTCTCACGCACCGACCTCCTCTGATTCACGCACGCACCAGCTTTCTCACGCACCATCTTTCTCACACCTTACACTATACTTCGCCTGCGGGAATTGTGTAGAAAGTTCGCACCTCACGATTATGTCGGCTGCGGGAAGTCCGCACTTGCTGTATGGTCCGCCTGCGAGTATTTTTAACTCTCACTATGTGCGAAAGGCCGAGTCGTATACCTCCGCACCCTACCAAAGGAGGGACCTGCGAACTTCAAGGAATTTCTCACCTTCTTCTCGTGGCTCTGATACCAAGATAAAATATACGAGGCAAACAAACACGGTGAGGCAACACTCACTTCTTGATATTAAACGAAGACGGATTACATCCCTATATAGGAAAAGACTCTCCCAGTCGGCTACTTGCAAACCAAAAGACAACTAGACAACTGACTCTTAACTAAGAACTGACTCTTCTAACTGGCGCTTACAACCCACGCTTATTACTACTGCTAACAACTAGATAACATCTCCATTACTTCCAAGTGTTATTGGCATCGTTTAGGTAGCCATTAAAGCTTAGGCGTCCCATATTCATGGCCGACTGAAATAAGTTGAGAAGTTGGAGTCTGCTTAAGGGTTTTTGTCAGTTCTTCTTCCATCTCCAATATCAGGTATTGTCTTTTTTTTTAACCGTTTTATTTTTGTGGTTGTCGCCGTTTTCCAATATCATTACCCATCAAAAGATTGGACATGTGCTTATAACTGCATACTCTATTTGGAAAACAGTAGGGTTGTAGGTTTCATTGGCAAACAGTGGATATTTGTAGGGTTTGTCCACATTGGAGTACTTATCCATTCACAATTGCGTGGGTGAGCTATTTTTCATTCAAAAGCTTGCTTATTTGTTTGTCGTGATAAGGAAGATATCAATTTGTGCATTTCTGTCGTGGATGATGATACCAAAGATTAGGAGCAAATTAAAATTAAGTTGCAAAACTATTAGAAATATTAGGGTAACTGCAATTAAAAAGATAAGTTGATCTAATAATAGATCTGATTATTGGAACATATCTTCTGACATGCTCCTTTAAGGTTGCCCTTTCGTCCTCGTCACAAAGCACCATACCATGACTCTTTTCTTTCCCGACTCCAGTTCACATCTTAGTTTAGTTATAGTTTTCCCATAACCTTTGTAGGTATACGGGTTCTCTACGAGATGTCTTCTTCATTGTTAACTTGCCTCAAATTTTCTAGAAGCATATCATTGGATTTGAATGTTACCAAAAATCCTAAATGACATATCCTTGAATTTTATTATAAAAAAATAATATTCCTAAGTTTTATTATTAAAAATGCTTGGGGTGACATATTCCTCCTATTTGATTTTATGTCAATATAACCACCTATTTAACTATATCATGATCATCAAACATCAACTAAGTATATATCAAACCTCAATTAAATATATATCAAACCTCAATTAAGTATATAGCTGGTAAGTAGTTTTGAATTTAAATATCTCATAGTCATCAAACCTCAACTAAGTATATATCAAACCTCAATTAAGTAGATAGCTGACAAGTAGTTTTGAATTTAAATATCTCATGATCATGAAACCTCAACTTAGTATATATCAAACCTCAATTAAGTATATAGCTGGCAAGTAGTTTTGAATTTAAAGTAATAATTCAGATATTCATCAAGGGAGTCCTATAGTCAATTTTTCTTTAGCCTTTTAGGATATATTTTAGGGTGAGAGTATTTTCCCATGGAGTATTCATGCTTCAAAGAGATTCTTTGTGTTAATTTTTGCAGCGTTGAAAATGCAAGCTAATTTGTTCGTATTTGTTGCAAAGTTAAATTGTATTCGTCTTGATATTCTAAAAAAAAATTGTTTCTAAAGATATTGATTTATAGTTTGATATTTGATTGGTCGCTTCTATTCTTTTTCAAGCTTTATCATGTTAGATATTTCCAATGGGCTATCATACGCCTAAAACGAAGATCGTATGCGGTTTTTCAATATACAGAAAACAATCGTTGTCTAAATTTGATTTGGGGTTTGCAGGTCTTGAAAATCTCTCCATACAGTGATATTTATGGGGTTCTGCATGTCTTGAATAGTGTTTAGAAAGTGTTAAGTGGAGTAATTCCTCCATTACATGTTTTGACCAACTCTAATAGATGACAGGGATCTTAAATGCACATATAAGATAGGTAAGATTGCATTTATTAGGTAGGTGAAGCAGGGAGTGTTCTAGAGAGTTATTTCTCGTCATGTATTTTGTAATTTTAGTTTTATGTGAATGTGGAGAAGAGTTGAACATCTCTATAGTTTCTTTCTCTGTGCATACTCTGTTTCATGAATGGTTGCCTTTGCTTGAGCTTGAGCATGGTATCAGAGCCAGACTAAGACTCTTCGAAGATAGGAGAGCAATTTGCAAGTTATTGCAGAGAAATTTAGAGCTTGGTCAACCCACAACAAGAAGAGGAGAGTTTGAGGCCATTCTGGTGCAAAAATGTGAGGAAAAACCCTTCAAAAAATCACGTTTTTGGAGGCAGTTGCCCCCAGCCTGTGTACACAGAGCGACCAGAAGAAGGTCACCCTGAGAGAGCGTTTGAGGGTGTGACCAGGTCCCCACACTTCTGAAATTAAAATTTCTACGACCAATCGTCTAGAGGGTGTAGACAGGGAGCGACCAGGTTGAGAAACATTCTAGGTTTTGTCTGTTTCAACAAAGGAAAAATTATTTCGGTTGAGATATAAGCCAGAAAGGAGAAATCCGAATTCTACAGGAGATTCATGACGTCTAGCAATAGTCCAGCGCTTGTACGAGGTCTAATTTTAACGTGTAAGAACTATGATGTATAGTCTATTAAAATGAAAAATTTCCTCTGGTCTAAAGATTGTTGGGAAGTAGTATTCAATGGGTTTCAGGAGCCAGATCTGGCAGATCTACAAACAATGACAAATGCGTAGAGAAATTCCCTTAGAGAACTCAGGAAGAAGGATAGCAAAGCCCTATGGCTCATCCAACAAGGGTTAGAGGAATATATTTTCCCCAAAGTCGTAGCAACAAACCATGCCAAACAGGCATGGGATACTCTTGAAATATACTATTAGGGTACTGACAAAGTCAAAAATGAAAAGTTGCAGACACTGAGAAAGAGTTTGAGACTCTTCAAATGAAGGATTCAGATTTTGTGGATCATTTTATGACCCATGTCACGAGCATCGTGAATCAACTCCACACACATGGAGAAAACATTCAAGAGAAAAAGGTTGTTGAGAAGGTAATTCGAAGCCTTCCTAATAAATTTAATATGGTCATGGTCACCATAGAAGAGTCAAAAGACCTGTCACAATTGACAGTTGAAGAAGTCATGGGATCCTTTTTAACCCATGAAAGTAGGTTCAATCAAAATGATGAATCTTTGGATAATCCATTTCAGTCTTAGGCCTCCATAAGCATAGGCAGAGGTCAAGGGAATAGAAACAGACGCAAACGAGGCAAAGGTCGCTCTCAAACAAAAGAGAGCAACATCATAATGTTTAGAACATAGTGAACATTCAGAACAACCACATAGACACTTTCAGAACCAAAGGGGGAGAGGCATAAATTTTAATCATTCAAGATGGAATGACAAATCAAGGATCCAGTGCTATTATTGTAAGAAATTTGGTCACTACGAAAGTAAATGCAGAAAGAAGCAAAAAAATATGAATGGGAGAAGAGCAAATGTTACCAAAATTGAAGAAGGAACATTTGAATCAATGTTCTTTTTATGTCAAGTTACAGAAGAAGCAAGCAATAGTCATGATCTTTGGTTGTTGATCAGTGGTCACCGCAATCATATGACATGTAACAAATATTTTTTTTCTAGTTTAGATAGCTCTATGGGCACTCGGACAAGGCAACCAATAACATGATCCAGCAAAAGGAAATACCAGCTCTAGATTCAGACAGAGCATAACTTGTTGAACAGAACAAAAGCTCCAAACCCACAAAAATGGGTCCACGTAATTCACAACAGAAGCTGTATGTCTAGGGTTATGGGTTCACACTTTTCAGCACAGATATGTATACATATTAAATCAATATTCTTTGACGGGGCATGGAATTTATAACAAAAAACAAATGGGAGCGGGTAGGGGGAGGAAAAGGAGGAGAAGAAGGACACAAGCTCAACTCATGGACCTTTTGGTTTGTGGAGATCTTGTTGAACTTATCTGTTGCCCTCTATATATAGGCAATAGAAGCAACAATGAATATTAAGTAAAGAATAGCTGGCGACAATGAATATAAAGTAAAGCACAACTGTGTAGATGAGGAAAGCGGCTGACAGGACTCTATAGTCACATTGAAGTTGATGGCGATAAGTGCGAAAGGTAAATAAGCCACCTGTTATTTGAATAGATGGAAAGGTCGTATCTACAATCATTCACAAAAATGTAAGAAGGTAAATATGCCACTTGTTATTTGAATAGATGCAAAAGGCGTATCTACAATCATTCACTAAATCTAGGCAATCTAGCACTGAGCACATGGGATTCACATCGAAAATAGGGAAGACACTTTAACTATTATTTGGATTTTTCCGTCCATAAATTTTTCTATTGGTTTTTAGAAATGCTATTACTATGTAATTACAATCATTCACTAAATCTAGGCAATCTAGCACTGAGCAGTGGGACATGGGATTCACATCAAAATAGGGAAAACACTTTAACTATTATTTGGATTTTTGTTTCCATGAATTTTTCTATTGGTTTTTAGAAATGCTATTATTATGGATTGCCTTTGTCTAAACATTCTATTTTTTAACATTTTTATTGGAATCCGATAAAATAGATATTGGTGAAATCAAATTAAACATACTTAATCATTCAAATATGGAGTTTCAACAATTTGTGATCTTTCAGTAAAAATTGATAGAAAAATATACTAGTAAACACTCCAAAAAGTGAAAAGCCTTGTGGATTTTTCTTCTAATTAAATTTATGGTCATTGTTACCCAAATATTTTTATTGCTTAAATTTATGATTACATTTATTATTATTATTATTTATTTTTTTATATTAAGAAGTAAAATTGTAAAATGTTAAATGTTATTACAAAATACATATTTTTATATGATGTAGCGTAAACAATGAATATATTGATTTTCTTGTAAATAATATATATGTTGAAATTGTTTTTAAATTTTGAAGTAAGATTTATAATTCTAACTAAAAATTAGTCTTCTTTAAATGTAAGGAAATAGGTTAATAATCCACACTTTAAAGGCATTTAGAAACTAAGAAGAGTAAAAGTTTACCTCTTTATGAGATAATTTTAGATGACCCCGTTTTCCTTAAATAATGGTAATAAATCAACCCACATTTACAAATAACCATCTTTACTAATAGTTGACAACTAAATTATGATAAGATTATGATACATTTTACCACCTTGTTTGTATTCTTAGTAGTCCCTGCAGAAGCCTCTCACTATAGCAATGGGCATGACAATATGCATATATATTTACTATAAAATATATATAATTATTTTAATTAATAGATATAAATTATTGTCTTTCAATTGTTCATTAAATTTAGTACAATTCATAATTTTTGAATAGATTTTTGTGTATTGTATGACATGATTCTATGCAATAGCTTTCATGGATTACAACGCATTTTAATTGAATTACTTTGTTCTAATTAATTGTTGAATTATTTGCTTTTGATCACGATATAGTGTGATATAAGACAGGAAGGAAAGGTTATTCTCAAAGTTACAGGTGCTCAAGTTGGCGACTTGCAAGACATATGGGTTTTGGGAGTCTACAAATCTATGAGAGTGTGTAAGAAGTCTTGTGCATCTAGTATCTTGCTTTAACCACTTTGCTTCTATAGTAATATATGTATTTTAGACAAATGCAATAGTTTCTTTGGTTGTTGTCTAATAGAGTTTGCTTTATGCATAGTGCAACTACTTCTGTTGTGTTGTTGGTTTGAATGGTGGAGTGGTTGTTGTTTAATTTTTCAGAAGCAACTCAAGTTAGTCAGGGGATATTACAAAGTTAGTGTTGGCTGAGAAAAATTAAAGGTGGACAGGGAGGGAAGGTGTTTTGTTTTGAGGTTGTATTGTTCACTTTGTTTTTGGGCTACTTAGTGTGTTAATCTACCATGTCATATGTTATGGTTCATAAAGACGAAGTTGTTATGAATTTACAAGTGTTGTGAGTTGCAACTTGCATAAGTTCTAATTTTTGGGTTCTAGAAATCTACATTAGAGGGAAAGAAATCCTCTTCATGGTATGCTATATGCCAAAGAAGATTAGATGTTGATTCTTATTTTGCATTTTCATAATTAAGTTAAGTCGGTCGTGGGCTATTTCAGACACTACATAGGATACAAAGAATCAGAGTTAAGCATAAACAAAAAAGGTGTTTTGTTGTCCGCTTGTATTGTTCTTCTTATTTTGCAGTTGCTTGATGTTATGGAGATAGTGTGGGTATAAATTTAGGGAGCAGTGCATCGTTTTGCATGTGTTGTAAAAAAATGTTGTTTTTAGGTTCGATGCATTTTCATATTATGTTAAGGATTGTTTAGTTGGTGCATTCCAGTTTTTTCCATCTGTTTTCTTTTTTTGCATTTGATTATAATATAAGTCGCTATAGTTCAGAAAGATGGACATTTTTCATCTTGTATGGAGGTTGTTGCTATGAACATATGGTCGCACTCGGTGCAACTATGTCTTGCACAACTCCACACTTGGTAGAGGAATATCGTTAGCACAACCAACATTGTGTATTTTCAATGCTTGTGCAAAGAATTTGGTTAGTTGGCCCTAGGATTCGGTTTTATATCTTGAGTCTTGAGTCATCGTGGAGAAAGACTAGCCTCCTCATAGGTCTCCTTGTTTGTTGAAGTTACCACTGCATCTTGAGTCTTTACTGAAGTTTCCTTCTAAAAGGCATAAATTTAATAAACGTGGTACACATATCTCCACCTCCCAGACATGTGATTATCTAGTTATGAGTATTGAGTCAAACTAGAACGTCACGGGGAGTCCCTCAACTCCTATATCTTTTGTGATTAGTGGGATCCCTTCAAATCCCTCAGCATTGAAGGTTGGGGTGCCGGAGATCCTCGCCTCCACTACTACCCAACCTATGGGTTCCACTCAACCCATAGGAACAAACTCTTTCAGATCTCTTTTTGGCACGCCAGGTTACAATTCTTAGTCAATAGCTTTGGTCTCTAATCCCTTTTCTTTTGGTATACCCAACATGATGTCACAACTCTCATCCTTCATTACAGCGGCTAATGTGAATCCTAGTTTTGGACCTCGGGGCATGGCTCCTCCGTATGATCCTCTCTCGTTTGGTGGAGGCCATATTCCCCAAACGAATCCTACATTTGGAGGTTGGCCTCCTTTTTCTTCTGGGCCTAATTGTAGTCTCAATGCTCCTTAATGGAGTTCTTAACCGAGAAGACAAGTCACTTCCTATATTCCATCCTTTATCCCCTCTTCCTCCATACCGATTCCAAAAAACACATTTATTATGGCGAATCCCCCTCTGTCCTCCGGAGTTCCATCAAGAGGGATTCAATTTCACACTATGGGAAACCCCCAGCCTGAAACCCCTTCAGCTGGGGGCAACGTATATAACACTCATTATAACTCTTCTGTGGATATGGTTCCCATACAAACTTTTATGAATCAGTTTGGAGGAGGATATTATCCTATCGTAGAGGGCCATGACATATACCAGAACCCTAGATGGCCTACAATCCCTTAGCACCAATCTTTCTTGGGAGCATGGGCTCAGACGTCGTAACCCTAACTCCCTTTTCTGGCCATGCTTAATATGCCAAATTTGACAAAATTAATGAATGACCCTGTGAATCACGATCTGTTATGGCCCCCCTTCCCCACCAAGCTTCCTTCGGACATTCTAAAATTCAAAGGCAAGACTGGCGAGGATCCCGGTGATCATGTCACTACTTTTCATCTTTGGTGCTCGTCTAACTCTCTGAATGATGATTCTATTCGTTTGAGGCTATTTCAATGCACCCTCACTGTGGTTTCAATGAAATGGTAGATTGAGCTACCAGGGGGAACATACAGAAAATTTAATCAAATGGTTTTGGTCCTTCTCAACCACTTCCATTTTTCGGTTCGTTACGATGTCGACATAAAAAAATTTTCAGCCTTCCCCCAAGAAAAAGCTACACATATCTTTGACCATATCCAAGAGTGACGTAGATGGAAGAGGTTGATCAAATCCTACATTCCTCCACAGTTTTTGTTGGAGTGTTTCCTTAATTCCTTGTTGCCTTATATTTGGAAGGATGTTTCTACATCCGAAGTAACATCTAAGGAAGAAGTTATTTTCAAAGAACAACAATCAATCTAGGATGTTGTATGAAATTCTTCCTGACGCGCCGCGGTCGAACTATGACCCTATAAAAAATCCAAGTCCTTGTGTCGATGGAATCACAGGCTCTACAAATGCTAAGTCTACAGATTTGGTGACAAACTAGTTGAAAGATTTGTCTATAAGCTATCCTGTAGCATGACAAGCTTCGAATTTTTCCGGCACTCCCACTTAGTTGGTGGATGTGCATTATGTACAATCATTGACTAACCCAAATGGTAACCAACAATGAGGAGGGAATCAAAGGAAAGGACGAGGTAATAATCGTAAAGGTGGGAAAAATAATAATAAAGCCAAGGACGACACTAACAATGATAGATCGAATAATAATGTTGGTGAGGGCAAGAAAGAAAAAAGGAAGGTGAAGTTTCCTTGTAAACTTTGTAAAGATGATCACCTTACCCACCTATGCCCCAAAATCAAGGAAGCCTCGAGGATCTTATCATATCCGACCTCTGTGCTGACAAATCTATTTCCACATAATCAACACATGGCCTTGGGGACCTCCAACACCGGAAATGTGTCAAGCGCGAGTGAAAACCCCTTGGCATATGAAGGTGGCCATCTTTGTGTCAATATGGTCAAGTCTGAGATTGATGTAGCCACTCGATCCCGTGATTACGGTTCTTCACAGACTGTTGTAGGTTCAAAGTCTCCTCCTCCTCCAGAAACAACCTTGCGGATCGAAAAGATGGAACCTCCACCTCATATTGTGAAAGGAGTACTAAATCGCTCTACCAACAATCCTAATTCTAGAGCTTCCCAGAACTATTGAATTGTCAAGGATCTGGGTCAAACCCCTTGTGCGATGTCATCTTTGCAGGTGCTCCAGACGTTCCCTTCACATAGGAACACATTCTTATCTGCTTTAGAAGCTCTAGATCTGTGTGGATCAAAGGTTATTAAGTTTGACGTCACAGATTTTAGGCCTCGATTACCTTACCATGTGGCCTTTCAAATCCATGTGGAGTACACTAAAATTACCATCAAAGGAAATGTAATTGATGAAGGTGTTGCGACGTGCATGATGTCCCTAACCTGTTGGAAAGCCATTGAATCTCCGACTCTATCCCAATCTATGACTATGTTGATATCTTTTGATGGGTGTTGGTTCTGACCCCGCAAAACTCTTCCCGCTTTTCTAGTCTAGTTAGGAGGAAAGACAGTGGAGGTTGATGTTGAGGTGGTTAATGCACCCCTTGACTATAATTTACTATTAGGGTGTAATTGGACTTATGCCATGAAAACAGTCGTGTCGTCCATTTTTCTCACTTTATATTTTCCTCACGAAGGGAAAATAGTGACAATTGATCAATAGTCATTTGCGCATGCTATTCCTAATGCATGAGTTGGACCTTCAGTCCCTGTGATAGATAATTCTTAGCAGACAACTGAGGATGTTGGTGTCAGAATGTATTCCTCTCTCATGGGTAGCTTTGATTTCGTGGCACCAATTCACCATATTCATGCCATTTCCAGTGAGTCTTCGTCATCAATGAGGTCTATTCCTTTCCATACTTCGTATTTCAACGACCCTTGGACCCTACCTTTCCCGACTATGTCGTACAAGGGTCAATCGCACATTGGGATGGAAATTCCATTGTCAGCGACAGAAGTTGAGTATCAATCTATTCTTGATGCTACTGTTGACCTTGATCCTTTCTCCTCACGGACGGATGAGGTGGATCATGTTCTAGAGACCGTATGGGCTGTCCAATCTTCTTGTTTGCATGATTGCCTCGACAATACTTTACCCTTGGATGAAGCCATATTATATGCCATGTATGGTCTTGATAGACCTTGGGATGATATGCATCATCGCTTTTATTTCCTCCCAACACTTATTAGGATCGAACAGGATGAATTTTGATCTACCTTGAGTGAGATGGTCGGTCACGCTGTAGTTCCTTGGTACATAATTATTATGTTAACCTTGATTGATGTTATTGTGTTAATACATGGTACATTGATAGTTTCGTTGGCCTCTGCTCTGCCAGCCATATTTGTGACATAGAAAGAAATAAGTGGCAGAGAAAGAGTAGTAATTTGTGGCCCCCCTTTCTGCAGCACAATTTACATGTAGGTAGAGGAAATACATATAGGTAACATTTCCATGGAGGTTGATATGTGCCTCCATAGGCATTTGAAGAACCATAACAGTTTGGAATGTGGAGTTTTGGCTGCGGGTAGCTCCTTTCACGAACCATGACTAAGATCTGGTGGGGTTTATCTAATTGAAACTATAATAGCACATACTTCATGGGAATTTGAAGAACCATAGCAGTTTGGAACGTGGAGTTTTGGGTGCGAGTAGCTCCTTTCATGAACCATGACTAAAAATTGGTGGGGTTTATGTAATTGAAACTATAATAGCACATAGATATGATGAAAAGTTGACAAGGTTTATGCTCGCAATGGTTACTGCTTCTTTATTTTCTCTCCCCGTGTGATAATGTGTTTGGGAATTTTTTTCTCAAATTTTATTGATAGAATTGTATGTCATTATTATTATATGTGAAGTAGGGTTTTAGTTTGAGGAAGTGAAACCTTTCTTAATTGGCACTATGTTGTGAATATAAATAGGTCTATTTTTATTCCAATTGTTTGGTTAGACTATGCTTGTAGGAACCTTCGTGTAATTTATACCTTCCTACATTGGTTCTGACCATATAATGGAGATGGCATATGTGAGCTTCATTCTTGGTGTTGTAGGGTCAGTATATGCTTCCGATGAGAGTCACATTTAATGCAGCTTAGTAATTTGAATAGCTTAAAAAAATGTATTGGTTATGATGATATACTGGATATAGCATATGTGAGATTCATGAGCTTCGTTCTTGGTGTTGTTATTGGTGTTTGGTGTTGTACGTCAGTGTATGCTTCCCATCAGAGCCGCATTTAATGCAACTTAGTAATTTGAATTGTTTTTTGAGACATTAAGGTGTTATGTGCTCTTTTTTGATTTATTTGAAGTTTGGGCAAAATGGTGCAGGTAATGTTATTAAGTTTTTACTACTTAATTGTGCTATCGTGGCACGTCATAGATTGTCCTCTTAATAAAGGTAAATGATTGTGACATATAGAGATTGATTACAGTGCAAGTGAAAAAAGGTAAGCCTCTCACAGTCATCTTTCACAAAGACCAAATTTGCTTGTGATTGTTGCTACTACTTTAAAGAACCATGGAAAGAGTTTTCGAATTCTAAAACCATGGAAAGCGTTTTCAAATTCTAAAACTT
The DNA here is from genome assembly GCA_032191745.1 of Picea mariana. Taxonomy (NCBI): domain Eukaryota; kingdom Viridiplantae; phylum Streptophyta; class Pinopsida; order Pinales; family Pinaceae; genus Picea; species Picea mariana. Next base: position 73,107 of record JASDQU010501359.1, on the reverse strand, counting down.
TGCTAAAGGAGAAACGATTGTGACATATGGATAGTGACAGTGAAATAAATTATTAATAGGTAAAAATGAATCTTTTCAATTGCTACATAAAAGTTAAGTTATTAATTTAGGAAAATTTAATATTGATTAACTATAACTTAAATTTGTGAATTTATTTTGGTTAAACGTTTTATTTTTGGGGTTTTTGGTTGGAATCGGGTGATGTAAATTTGAACAAAATCACTATTTTAAGTTGTTTAAATTGCATTTATGAATGCATAAATGGATTCAGCATGCTGAAAAATTCATGGGGCACTCAGATTATAGAAACTTAACCACTTAAATATGCAAATCCAACCATTCATCACCGAACTTTGAAAAAAATCAATTGGAAAAAGTTACCGAAAAACATCCAAAAAGTAGATCGTTTATACCACTGCAAATTATAATACTCGTTAAACAACATATGCATAGTAGTTAATCCGTACTTCTTTCTAAACTCTGGCCTATTGCATTTTAAAAGGCTGGGAAAAAATTAAGAATCATTAAAAATTAAAGGTCCATTGCGCTAATAATGTTGGTGTTGTGGCAAATAATGGAAGATTAAAAGGTTGGTCAAAATTGCACCTTACAAAATTCACCCCCTGAACTGCTATCACAACCCAATGAACAACTTCCAACTATCCATGTCAGCCAGAACCATAGTATTATAGAAATGTGTACGCTTGCCTCTCCTCCAAGTGTTTTAATCTATATATACATGCAGAATGGACCGACTTCCACTTTCCATCTGAATTCATCACTTGACAGCCAGGGTTGATGACTGGACCACACACTCATTCCCTCACTGCACAAAATAATGAAGTGCAGACATGATGTTCAAGTGCAAGGCATCATCCAACCTCCATCCAAGCCAACGCTACGAAAAGGCCTCTGGTCACCTCGAACTTTGCACTATGTACCTCTGCCATTTAAATAACCATTAACCTCCAACACAATCACTTCTTTCTCCAGAATGAACGAAGCAAATTGTTAATTACTTTTTGTAATACAGAGCATAAAAAAACAACGTTTATAATCTATATGCAAATGTATTGATGATTTCCCAAGGGTTTTGATTTAATAGAATATTCAAACCATTGAAAACTTTAAACAAACCCCATCGCACTAGATCGAGCATGTCCTCTGCTGACTCCACCTGCATAATCTGTCCAAGAAAATGTTAAGACTAAAGACATGATTGGTACCTGCTTAAAATTTCGAGGAATCTGTCTATGCAGGGTTTCTACCATCCTCATCGATTGATGCTTCCATATTTCTCTGTCAGCTCATTAATTATGTTAAATATGGACTAACCTGCGTTAGGCCTTTAAACCCACGAATCGAGACATATACAATAAATATACCATTCAAATTCAAAGAGCTCACTGATACATGGCAGTGGAACTAGGCCACCGCCCAAGATGAAGACTAAAAACATGACACATGGAGATTGGTCGGATGGGAAGGAATCGATATACAGGACCCTCCATTGCATTAATTAAAGAACTATTCCCAATTAATAAATGCTATAACTATCTCGGTTCGATCCCATGTCCTAAAATTGTTAAGTTTGATGTATCAACAAATAAACTTTCAAGTCGTCTTCTGCGGAATGTCTGTAAAGGTGGAGTACCGATAGCTTTCATCGTTTTTATAAGAATAGTTTTAATGAAATCTTGCCTAATTTTCTAGGAGATTGTCCCAGTCTAACCGGTGTTCAAGTCCAGCGAAACCAACTTAACGGTGATGCTCCTCTGGGGTTACGGAGTTCTCCATTTCATGGAGAATTCAGATTGTCAAACAATGCATTCCATGGCCAAATTCCTGCTCATATCACAAAAGCAACCAATCTGTGGGCATTGGAGATATCAAAAAGAGGCATAAGCAGAGAACCCCGTTTACCCGGAACCACCAACAAAGAGAAAGTTAGGAGCATAAGTAAGGTTAGAAAAGATAGAGGCTATACAAGTAGTAGCACCATCGACATCCTAGCCAGATCAAGTTGCATATCCAGTTTAAAATCCAAAACATACCCCGGTTCCATTCGCAATTAATCCAGTCAAAGCTTAACCCATTTATTCAGTAATTTCTCTAGTCACAATTTCTTAAAACGCAGATGCAGTGGATTTAGTTCCATATATAGAGTAAGGAGCAACATAAACAACGGATGGATCAACATGCATCTTCACCGATGAAACGTACGTTTCTGCTTTAGGATATTCTCAAACTGCATCTGTATGTGAATCTTAATAAACAAATGGGACTAGATTTGCGACTGGAGAATCTACCCTTTTGTTGAGTACTTGATGCACTGGGCAGCAATTGAGTACTTGATGCACTGAGCAGAGGCTACACCTGTGAAATATTTCACCTTTGCACACAAATACATGATTTATTTTTTAAAATATTTCTTGTATAAGACATGCAATAATTTTTGTCGCTTTAAATCAAGTACAGAGTTATGGAATCTCATAGCCTTTCACAGGGTGGAATTCAACAAGTTAAACATTCAGAAGAGACAAAAGATAATCTTATCGAAAGTGGACGTGCAGGAAAAGTGTACAAGGCGAGAAAATGATAATATTGTTGTTGTGAAAAGGATCTGGAACAACGGGAAACTGCAATCTACACCAGACAAGGATTTTGAACAGAAGTGGAGACTTTGGGGAAGATTAGGCATGCCAACATTGTCAAGTTTCTTTGTTGCAAATCATGCCTAAGAAAATGATTCATAGGTGTTATTGTTGGATTCTGAATTGGAGGCTCATATTGGTGTCACTAGTTGTTGCTCATATGGATATATTTCCCTAGGTAAGAATTTACAGCCGAACAATTAATGCTAATGCCTGTGAATATATGTGTGTATTAACCAAATTCCTTCCAACTGACCCATCTACCAATAGCACGTACCCTGAATTCCCATCTCACGGCCCGATATGAAGAGCAGTAAGACAAATCCCCAGGACATTGTATGCTTTATTTCTCCTTGATGTTATGAAGTGCATGAGGTTCAATTTGTTGTATGTTATGAAGAGCACTCAGTGAGATAGAACGTTGTATGTATTCTTTCTTCTTGTTGGATGCTTGCTTGCTTGCTTCCTTGATGCTTTCTTTCTGCCTTGATGCTTCTAATTACACAATTAGGGTTCCAGAGAAAATAAACAATTATAGATGAACCAATTTAATTGACGGACATGTGTGCAGAGTACTCTTACAACCGCAGAGTGAATGAGAAAAGTAATGGCGCCACCCAAGAATACTAAAAACGAAATAGCATACTAGGATTAGGTGCGGAAAATATCATAGTCCCAACTGCAATCTAGTAAGCCTTCCTCCTGATCGAATCAAACACCAAAGTTCATTTAAATGATTAATTTTGCAAAATATTACTTACTTCAACTATTAAACATACTACAATATTCAAAACTTACAAAGAGAAATTCACTGCTAGAAGCTAGAGCCAATCTTCATAGCCTTCGCTCTAGAGGCTCACATGCTCTGCCGAAAAGTCTCTGAAGAGGAGGAGGCCAGCCTATGCCCATGGTATTGGGGTATTGGGATTCTTCATCATTCCCAGGCCCTGCTGCATGCGGCGGTTGGGCTGGACAAGGTTCTTGCTAGTTTTCCCAAAGATTTCATGGGGAAATTGGAGAGGACGTTGTGTTTGTGACTGAGCGGGTAAAGAAGACGTATGATTAAGTAGGCAAACAAGAAGTATGAGCAGGCTCATGTAGGCATGTTTGCATGTATGCATGGCATTGCAGGTGGCAGCTGCATACACGTCAATAGGACATGCTCTATGCACTAAGTATTCATTAACAAACATTTAATGTTTATAAGTAATGCTAGATTCATTTCTAGAATTACTTTGTTTCCTAAAAATAAAGTTGCAAATGTACACCTTTCAATCAAAATAGACTATGATATTTTCTCCCTAGCCTCGAGAAAAAGTCAAATAAAAAATCCCACTGACAAATTTAATTAAATTACAACCTAAATTATATGATTTTGGAAAACTTTGATTAAAACCATCCCAATTCATTGGTTTTTTTTTCAAGTTAATAAGAACATTAAAAAACGATTACTAACAATCCCTCAGCCCGAAGGATAGGGACTAATAAAACACTTTTAGAATATCAAGACGCTCACTGCAGTTCTGCGTTGCAAAGAAGAAATACAAACAAAGTACCTTGCATTTTCAACACTATAATTTCCTTGAAGCGTGCATAGTCCATGGGAAAGCACTGACACCCTAACATATAAGCTAAAAGGCTAAAGCAAAAAATGGCCATATGACTCCTTCGATGAATATCTTAATTATTACTTTAAATTCAAAAATACTTGCCAGTAATATACTTAATTGAGGTTTGACGATCATGAGATAGTTAAGGTAGCCCTCACCGACCAATATGTCACTAGATTTTTTTATATTAAAATCTAAGAATATTATTTTTTTATAATAAAATTCAAGGATAGGCCACTTATGCCTTTTTGGTAACTTTCAAATCCAACGATATGCTACTGAAAATTTTGAGGTAAGTTCACGATGAAGAAGACGTCACACAGAGGACACATACACTACAAAGGTTATGCGAAAATTGTAACTAAGATGTGAATTGGAGTTGGGAAAGAAAAGAGTCACGGTATGGTGTTTTGTGACGAGAAGGAAGGGAAACCATAAAGGAGCATACCGGCGGATATGTTTCAATGATAAAATATGTTATACTACCTTCTGAATCAGGTATATAGATTTTGATTGGTGTTGATTGAGTATTAGTTCACGTTGATTTATTTTAACATTGGCATTTTATCAAAATTTTAACAAAATATTTGTTTCAAATCTGATTTATTTTAACATTGGCATTTTATCAAAATTTTAACAAAATATTTGTTTCAAATCATTTAAAACACAATTTACTGTAATTTGATTGGATAGAAAGATTGATCTCTTATTGCAGCGACGACGACGTTGGTGTTGGAAAATGAAGTCTCATACGGTGGCTCTCACACTGCCTTGATTTCTCTAGCATTCTACAACCAAAGCTCTCACACTTCCCTGACCAAAGCTCTGAGATGTCCACCATAACCTTATCATTGTCCCTCATCGCCTTGTCATTGTCCCTCATTGTCATTGTCCCTCATCGCCTTGTCATTGTCCCTCATCTTCCTTGTCATTGTCCCTCATCGCCTTGTCATATTTTCATCACATGGAGATCGCTTTAGTTTGCACTTGGATCACGACCATGAAATATCTTTACCGCCTAGTCATCTCTTGGCTTTGCACCAGGCTCATTACATTCACCATGCGGCTGGGATATAGAAACTCCCAATAACATGATACCAAAGATGATGAAAATTGCAAAAAATTCAAAGTTTGAGCATTACCTGCGAGAACACTTGCTCTTGTTCCCTAGTGTAACGGACTCGGACTTGGAGGAGGTTGGGTGAATCTCACAGGAAACAACTTCTATTTTCCCACAAATGATACTGGAGAGGTCGTCCTCAGCTCCTCTTAACCGGGTCATTTTTCAAATTCAAGCTTCCAAACTCTATATTGTAGATGCAATATTTTCTCCTCAGCCTAGTGCCTCTAATTTCTTATTCCCCATAAAATATCCAATTGTTCTTGCTTCCCCTTCATCATTTCTACCCGCTAAATTCATTTTTTTTTTAATTGTAGACGCGCGCTAGCTCTCTTTTACAATTAATTGAGCCGGACGATTACTTCTATCGATCAATCTCTATGCTCATTTTTATCCATCTTTTTAATTTGCTCTCTTTCTCTATCTGCAGGACACCATTTCTCTATCTGCATGACGTGATAGTTATAATGGAGCAAGAGCCAGAGCTGCAAGGGCGAACACCAGCTGCATACCACGTTTTCATAAGTCACAGGGGACCTGACGTGAAGAAAAGCCTTGCCAGCCTCATCTACAATCGCCTCACAAATTATCACAGGCTGCGTGTCTTCCTCGATGAAGATGAGATTCGCACGGGAGATAGTATCTCAAATGCAATCCTCACCGCCATTCAGAGTGCCTCTSTTCATATYACCATTTTTTCTAAGAGATATGCTGAATCGTGGTGGTGCTTAGAGGAACTGTATTGGATTTTAAGATCATATCATGAGCGCAGCAGGATGGTTATTCCGGTGTTCTTTGACGTTGAGCCTAAAGAACTTTCTCACATTGAGAGCGGATGTTATAAAGAGGCCTTTGATCAACACCAAAGCAAAGGGAGTGTGAAAGAAATAGAAAAATGGAGGACGGCCCTCAGCGAAGCCTCAAAGATTTCTGGCATAACCTTCAAAACGGAGGAAAGCTGAATAAATCCTTCACTTATTCCTTACATAATCTAACTAATATACAAAATTCCGGTCTACTTTTCTCAATTCTAGTCTTAATGAGTCAATATATCTGTTCTGTTTGCCTTTTTCAGTGACCATGGGAAAATTTTGGAGAAAATTGTGGGCATTGTATTAAAAGAGGTATTTAAATGGGGATC